>JAGDQP010054048.1:0-13420 GCA_022664845.1 Lepisma saccharinum
AAAAAAAAACTTTAGTTGAAGGAGTACCGAACCCGGGACTACTGAATCACAAGTCCAATGCCTTACCCATCTTTTTTACCATTTTATTAAATCTGAATTAGACTACAGAATCACAATAAACAGAAAAGATTACAAAATACATTGAATACAAATAAAGTTATTAAACAATAACAATTCAAAATAATCTATTTAACATATAAATAAAATATAAACCTTTTTAAAAAAACTTTCGATGAAGTGGTATCGAATCCGGGACCACTGCATTACAACTCCGACGCCTTATCCATTGCTCCACGTAGCCAACTATCACCTAGTGCTTTCTCAGAGCTCTTTATATCAATTCCGTAGACAGGTAACAGACACTTCTAATTACGTAGTGTTCACACATCATGGTTGTTCTGTCCGCAGACAATTCTCTGCCATTTTGTTCCGTTCTCCGAGCAGTTCTGCTTGTTTAGAAAACAGGAAACAATGCGTTTTACCATTAACAAGCTTCGGAGAAAAATAGCAGTTCAGCCAGTAACTGCTATTTATCATCGGTTGTAGCAGTCATAGCAATTTATCCCATGTAGCAGTGAAAAATAGCTGCTACGCTATTTTTGCCCATCTCTATTTCGCACCTATTTTTCAAGGCTTTACTAATGTTTTTCGATAACAATGCAGTCTATTTTAGGCATGCTTTAATTCTTGCAGTATACGTCAGCAAACTGCGCACACACAAACTGCGGTGCATGGAATTACTACCACCGGTGCTATTTGATAATAATGATATGCACCGCGTTTCTAAAGTTTAAACTCGTATTTTACCTACTCTTAGTTAAATACAGTATATTACCCTAACGAACAATAATCAATTTTGACAATATTAAAATGGGTACTTGCATTTGAGGTTCTCAACAGAAAGCGCTTGTTCATCTGTTGTAACGAGCAGTTGAATGAGAGAATAAATAATGGCATACGTTATACTTGACTCCTGGATGTGTTAAGATAAATAACTTCTCCTGAATGTTTAAAATTGCTTACATATGTTTCGTATTTCGGAATAATCTTTAGCCAGTCTAACCTTTTTCATTTAGCTTCTCTTTATCCTTTCCTCCTCTCAATTTTCCTTTGTTGCTTATACTGTTAATGATACGTTGTATAAAAATTAAAGAATATTTTTTGAACATATAACGTTAGATTATGAACTGCAATAATATTTTCTACGCCACATCATAACGACAATGATTTTAATTCTAGGAAATTAAAGGCAGTTATTAATTTGCATTTAGTCACTATACTAGTTATTGATTATTTAAAAAAATATGAATATACAAAGGTCAAAAGAGGTTCATTTAGAAAAATAAATCAGCAAATACTTTTAAAAAGTAAATTGTTAAACAGTAGTTTTAATTTCAGGTGTGTGGGAACATATTCAGCAGCTGCATGACTTAGTTCAATCTTTAATCAATAAAGTACAGAAGTCCCAACAGAATGTTGAAAAAATTCAAACCATTATACTAACGTGGAGTAAAACGCCCTTATTTGAGCGAAAGGATGGCAAAAAATACAATCTGCTATACTTGGAGAACCGTTCTGAAAGATTACAAAAAAGGTAATTATATACTATGGTGAATAATAATATAGAACCTAGTTAATACAGCAAACTTTATTTATCGTTTATCTAGTTTCCACTAATATATTAATCTATAGTGCTTCCTGCTCTATTTCTGCTTCAAGAGTATACATTTGTGTAGCTTAGAAACGAATTATAATTGACTAATTCTACCTACGTATAATAAATAATTTATAAGTATCAGATTCTAAATCGTTAAATAAAAGTTGTTAATATGCACGAGTGATTCTTCCTTATTTTCCTTATATACTGTAATATTGCTCAATAAATAGGAATACATATCATTATATACATAGTGCAGCTTCATCTAATATGTTCATGTTGATGTCTTCTGCAGTAAAGAATAAATGCGAGAGAAAATTATGCAAATATAATATTCAATAAAATATATGGAAGTTTTTCAGCCGGAACTTGGAACCGAAACCTCCCAGAACCGAAATGAAAGATAAAGCGTGTAACCCTTCGGATATTTAATCAAGTGTGTGTTAATTAAAATATTATTGTGTTTTTTTATTACATTTTCCAGCTGATATAGAAAGGTATGTAACTAAGTTGCTAGCACTATTAGAATATTCCCGTATTATATTAAAGTAATTTTCGTACATATATTATTATTCTAGATTCTTCTCTTTTGCATTCAGTCTGTCTCGTTTTTTATATATAGGAATATAGCCAGCTTCTGTTGGTACAGCAAAAACTTTCCATTCATTCCCCTCTCTGTTTTCTTCCCAATGACTTTTTAAAACTTTTTTTAAATACCGTTATGCGAGGGGTATAAAATAGGAAGCTTCCTCGGCCCTTCCCTTAGGTCATTCTCACTCCTTCGTTTAAACTCTTCACTCTTCGTATCCTCGTCGTCGGTCAAACTACCTCCCTCCGTTTGTGATGTAGGCTTCGGACTCTGAATAACCAAAGTAGTGTCGTTGTTTAAGTTACTTTTTGAATTTGGTCGTCGCTTCTGGAGTTAACTAACGTACTCTTAGAAGTAAGACATATATTTTTTCGTAGCAACAAAACGTAAGCATCGGATCAGGATATCCGATGTTAATATCGGATCACGAGTCATGTTAATTTTGTTCTTGATCGTGTATATTAAAAATGGGGTCTTAGTTCGTCAATGATTTATTCCTGTTAAACGTAAGCACAGCAATAGTACATTTATCGAACAGCGGGAGTTAGGTTGGGAATTAACAGAGCTAATGTGCTCTTAATCTAATTATCTCAACTCCACTTCCCGGTCTTATGTGATCGGATAGCGAACTTCGTTTTTGCTTAGTGATTGCTGTTTGATAATTGCTATTACATATAATTTCGTCCGTATGCATTATGCCACTCCAATAAAATATTTGAGTATATTTCTTCCGTTGGGGAGGCCTTATGTGGTCATAATTTATTAGTTTGTTCTACTATCTGTTATGTGAGATACCCTTATATGGGAAATAATATAAAGTTCTCCTATCGTGATTTCTCTAGTGCCTAATATGGCCTATTTATTAATATATTCCCGCATCGTTCTTCAGTATGTCAAACGTTGTCGTCGCCTAGTAGAAATCATCGTTGCAAGTAACTCGAGCATTCGGAACAAGTTGAAATATTTATTGTAATTCTACGGTCCTTATTACTGAACTGCGGCAGGTTTTTATGAGAAAGTTCAGTTCTCTCCGTTGCGGCAATCCCCAAAGCGATATATTCCCTCAGGCTGATTTCTTATATGAAGTGAGTTATTTTGTTTTCCTGAGACCCCCTTTTAGTGGGTTAATAGCAACTTGATGACGGCGTAGGTTATTGTACCTTACCTGATTGTCAATTGTAAAATATAGGGATCCCCTAGTGTGGGTGACAGATTAAGAGAACATTGACCTGACTCAGTCTAGATATTGTTTTTCAACTTAAGTGCTCAGCAACAATTAAGTACCTTATTATAATCATCAACCTTCAAAGCCAGATCAATGCTATATTTCTTTTTTCTTTACAACCTGTTTTTTATCAATACTTTAACAATCTCTGTCTGAAATTGTCAGTCAAGTATATGCTGGAACATTTTTTGTCATATAATTGTACATACCTATATTATTCATATCAAATATCTTATTGTAAATATTACGAAAAGAAATAAAACGTAGAGAGAAGTTTTAGTTACCACATAGTATACAGAAGCCGCAATCTTTCAGTTTGCTAAAATATAAGGTTACCTTGACTATTTCCTGATTTTTTTATTAATGTTATGAGCTATAATTGTGTACACTTTCTTGTGGTTCTTTTACAGGTATAAAATTCCTTCTGCGCATTATACCAGGAGGCCAAATAGTTATTGTCATTTGCTGGAGACACGATCAAATATTTTGTTTCAGTATCGTAATTTATTAACTCCGCTCTTGACAAAATTAGAGAAAATTAAGTATTGATGGTGAAAGCAATCCAAGCGAAAATCGAAAACTATAAACCTCATAACCCTAGACAAAAAGACGAAGTTACAAAACATATTGTGCGATATATTAAATAATAAGCACCACAAACATAACAAACTAAACAATACAAGCACGAAAATAAGACGATTTTTTTCTTAATTACAAGAATGGTAGGAAAACAACAAGACAATTACCCTAGAGAGTGACTATAAGGTTTATTAATTGTAAGCATTAAAGCTTATCTTCATGTGCTTTATACATCATTATACTATTGAAAACAGCTTTATGAAGTTAATCTCCCTTTATTATATAGAAATAGAAATAAATATAAAAAAGGCACCTGCCGCCAAATGTATTAAGATTTGAAGGTCAGGAGTTGTCTAGCAATGATGAGATAGGGAATGCATTCGCTCAGTATTGTCAATCGGTATTTCTATCCTCCTCTCACACATATAATAATCTTAATAGTGATGCTGATAGTAATAGAAATGATGAAATAGGGACACTGTGCATTGACCAAATTCAATTAAAGGAAGTTGAAAATGCTATCAGAAATTTAAAATTGAAGACGACAGTTGGTTCTGATTGCATACCCTCATATGTAGTTAAGGGATGTGTTGATATATTTAAATTGATAGCATTTAACTTATTCCTAAAAACATGTACTTTCCCCGACAAATGGAAATCTGTCCTGGTTTGTCCTATCCCAAAATCTAATAATAGTAGAGACATTAATGACTTCAGGCCAATTGCAATATTACCAGCTTTTGCAAAAGTATTTGAACAGATCTTATACAAGAGAATTAGTAATCATATTCAAAAAGTTATCTCAACTAAGCAGCACGACTTTGTTTCTCAGGAATCCACGGTTACAAACTTAGCAGTTGTTACGGACTACAAAGCAAATTTGTTGGATGAAGGCAAACAAGTTGATGTAATTTATACTGACTTTGAGAAAGCATTGACAGAGTTAGTCACAATATATTATTAGAAAAGTGAAATCACTATCACTTCTCACCCACTGTGATTAGGCTATCACTATTCATACTTAACAAATCGCAAGCAATCAGTTGTCTATAAAGAATACAAATCATATGAATATTCTGCACTCTCAGGAGTTCCTCAAGGTTCGAACCTAGTACCTTTATTATTCCTCTTGTTTGTTAATGACCTACCTGATTATGTGCCTGATAATGAAAAATTGTTATTTGCGGATGACTTCAAAATACCGGTATATTCAAAAGTTAACTATCGGAGACTGCTTAAGACCTCAGCAAAGCTTGGATAATATTGGAAACTGGTGTGCTATTAATCAACTTGGAGTCAATATAAGTAAACGTAAAGTATTATCATTTAATGGAAATAGAACCACTCATCAATTTGATTATTCCATTAATCAAATTGTACTAAACAGACCTACTGTAGTTAAGGATCTTGGTGTCAGTTTTGACTCGAAATTGACTTTTAACATACACGTTACAAATATAACAAATTAAGCCTTGAAGTTATTAGGATTCGTAATTAGGACAGGAAGAGAGTTCAACAATATATCAACATTGGAAACAATTTACTATGCTTATGTTTGCTCCAAGGTAGAATATGCTTCTTCTATTTGGAATCCATATCAATTGAAACATTGCCAACAATTAGAGAAAATCCATTCAAAATTTCTTAAATACCTGACTTTTAAAGAAACTCGAATCTATCGTGCTTATGATAGCTACAATGCAGTCATTAAGAACTTTAATATTTAGAGCTTAGAACAAAGGCGCAACATTGCCGATCTGTTATATCATCAAACAATTGTTCAACATAAGTTACATTGTATAGGTTTAGTATCAACTTTACAGTTTCGTGTCCCATTATCTAAAAATCGCGTTAACAATACTGGTCTCTTCCACTGTAAAAAGTGAAAACAATATCTTGATGAGGTCACCAATCTGGAGAATTTGTACTATGTATAACAAACTCTGTACAGTTCACAATGATCTGGACGTATGCTATATGTCGCGTAAAGAATTTAGAGATGCCATTGTCAATAAACTCTGTACAACTATTTTGTAAAGCTCAACACTATAATTAAGCCATTGCCTGTTGTGTTGTCGTTAAATAACAAATTGTAAGAAAAAAAATTTAAAATGCATAGAAAAATGGTCGATGAACCGATATGTAACTGAAGCCAGATTTCTTGCTTTATTGGAGGAGTGATTACGTCCTGATTAAGGACGTTATTTTTTAAGACAGAGTATATTTACGTGGAATGCTAACTAAAATTGGATTTGAATGCGAAGCAGAGTGCGTGTGCGCACAGCTATGATATGACCTTTATGCCATCTTATTCTGCATATGTACCTTATAACCCAATTTTCTGCACTGTACAAAACTAAATATAGGGTGATTCAAAAATATATTAACACCGATATAGAAGAAACTTTCCTTTAGACAAATAGAATATTACAGTAATAAGTGTTTACTATTCAAAGTGTCTCTATTTATGAACTCTTGCAATCTTCTCTGACAAGGACTAGAAAAATGACCTCCACAAAAATTTGTCTGACAACTATGAAGTTTACTCACAAGGAAACTCTCTCCGGTGGGTCACGAGAATCTGCATGAAACTTCGACAGTGTGTTGATGATGTGTCCAAACTACGTTTAGTACTACGTTTCGGAGATTCGCGGTATTCGAGTTACAGAACTTCAAAATTTTGCTGTGAACGCCTGGAAGGTAGTCATCACTTCCTTGCTTTTTGCTGAAGTTATGCATTTCCTATTCACTTTTATATAAAAGATTGCACTGATAATAATTTATATGTTAGATTAAAAGGTTTTGATGAAGTTGGCGTGTTGATTGATTTCTTTGTTTGATCTGTCAACTGCGAATATTATATAAAAACAGGGTGACCCAAAGGAAAGTTCCTATCTTGTTAATTTCGTAACAAATTGATTTCCAGAAGGAATCTCGACACACACCTCTTTTAATTTAAGAAGGACTATGTCATCGTACTCAATCATTGCATGCTGTCCAATTTTATTGAGGTCTACTCACAAAAAGTAATATTTTCTTAAATGACAATATGAGTCAAGTGACACATTATTTAAACTGTCTTTAGGTTATATTTACAAAAGTATGGAATCATTTACTAATTCATTTGAAAACTTTGCGAGAAATTGTGTTTCCAACTCTCAAATATTATAAGGTGAAACCTGGTAGGTGAGATAATATTTCTTTCTGGATATCATATCAGGCGAGTGAAGGCAAAAATTACCGCTGCAACCCGTAAAACAGAATTGAAGTTGATTCAGTTTAATCTGTAATCCGGAGATTTTTCTCCATTATACGATGGGCAATGGAGGGCGCTCATAACGTTTATCATAGTAAATTGTATTACCAATTGTATGTAATTATGTCCTTCCTTAAATTTTGTAGTATTGAAAGGTGGCAATTTTGATGTATCGCTAAGAATTAATCAAGTTACAATCAGCTTTTTTTTTTCTTTTTTTTTTTAAGGAGATTCAAAAGAACTTTTGAAGGTTTGCTTGCTGACTACGTTTTGATTTAAGGAAGACGTCTTGCATAGTGCTAAAAATTTACGAATATTCGAACTTCTAATACATCGTAATACCAGAGACCAGTGTATATTATTTGAATTTCGTTAATTTCAACAGTACATTTTATATGTACGAGCTTTGCAAACTTCGAATAATGTTGGTAGCATTAGTATTGCAACTAGATCACAGATTAAATTAAATTAGGTTCACTTCTCTTTTATGGGTTACAGCGCTATTTTTTACAGTCACTCGCCTGAAGGATTGCGTCTCTTGGCCATATCTCCTCCGTCAGTAAGGCAGGGAAGTCAGCGGTCAGGGCTTTAGCAATGGTACAAACTCAACATTCGTCTCGTGAAATTGATGGAAACTCTGGACATTTTCAGGCACGATTTCTTTTAGCGGGGGTTCAAATCCATGATCTTTCCCTTCCCAACATGCAATGCTGTTCAGAAATCCCGGCGTTAACGAATTCATCACAGGAGTTGGGTGCTATTGGATCACAAAACATGAGATAGTACGTTTAAATTTAGCACAGTCATATTTCCAGGAATTCTTTTATACTAACGATGGCAGTTGGAGCGCTCATAACGTTAAATAGTGTAAAATATTACATCACCTACCAAGTTTCACATTATAATATTTGAGAGTTGGAAACGCAAATTCTCGCAGTTTTCAAAGAAACTAGTAATAGATCACATGCTTTTGTAAGTAGAACCTAAAGATCATTGACATGATGTGTCACTTGACTCATGTTGTCATTTAAGAAAATATCACTTTTTGCCACTAGAACACGATAAAATGGGACAGCATGCAATGATTGACCACGATGACACTTTTCCCTTAAATTAAAAGAGGTGCGTGTCGAGATTCCTCCTGGAAACCAATTTGTTACGAAATTAACAAGATGGAAACTTTCCTTTGGGTCACCCTGTATTTATATAATATTCGCAGTTGACAGGGATCAAAGCAATCAATCAACACGCGAACTTCATCAGTACCTTTAATCTAACATTTAAATTATCATCAGCGCAACCTTTTATATAAAAGTGAATAGGAAATGCATCACTTCAGCACATATGTATGAAGTGTTGCCTACCTTCCAGACATTCAGAGCAAAATTTCGAAAATCTGGAAGTCCTGTAACACGTGTACCCCGAATCTCCGAAACGTAGTATTAAATTAGGGTTCATTTGAACACATCATAAACACACTGTGGAAGTTTCATGCAGATTCTCATGTCATACCGGAGAGAGTTTCCTTGTGAGTAAACTTCATAGTTGTCAGACATATTTTTGTGGAGGTCATTTTTTCTATCTTATGTACAATTTCGTTTCGCATCTACAATTTTATTTTCTCCTATCTGCGGAACCATATTACATAGTTTCATAGCTTATACACGCTCATTTACTATTTGTTTTACCCACAGCCAAATCTCACTGCGCGTGCGAGGTCTATAGATCATTTTGATCATTGTAGATGCCATACTCGACCAATCCGTCCGAAAGAAAACATGTCCATTAACAAACTCCCTATACTCGTAAGTGTGAATAGTTTTTGAATCACCCTGTGTACTCTGTTAAATTCTTATTGCAACATTCATTTTATGTTTGGCAGATACGAAGAAATTCAAGAAGCAGCGGAGGAAATCCATAAATTACTGGAAGAAAACTTGGCCTTATTTGATGTACACAATACTGAAACAAGCACAATATGGAAAAACTATATTGATTATGTTGATGGTATAATCAGTGATGGACTGCTACGTACACTTGGGTGCAGGTATGCAAGAAACACACATCAGTATATGATGACTATTGTTCCATTTCGATTGTTGAAACACCAAGTTAAAACAACTACTCACAAAGTACAAATGTTCTTTTCTTACTCTGTACAACAAGAACATTCATTTTGATTAATTATGGTATAGTAGAACAACATTATCACATATTGGCTCAAATATCACTGTGTTTACTGCCTTTCAAAAGTACTCGATTAGTTGTCTCCAAATTTTGCTGCTCTTAAATGTAACTTTATTTTAACGTGTCGATATCCATGTATTCCTCCTCCTCTTTAGCCTAGGAAAAAAGGTTTCATGTCGGGAATAATTAGGAGAAAGCTGAATTTTGGCTAGTTGTTACATCATTAATAGAGGTGTATTTTCCCAAATGTCCCCGCCCCTCCCCTCTGTGCTTCCCCCAATCCCCCCGAACTACAAATTTACAGACTTTCAGAAATTGTATTTTTTCTCCGTAATCAATAGACATAACAATATGATTCTTTTTTGTTATAATTCCTACATAACAGAGTACAAACGTTTGTCATGCGTATTGCTAGTAGTTTTGCCGTAATTTAGATCCAAAGAGCAAAATAACGATATTTTGCTTTCAACATTTACACTTTTTACGGTGTAGCTTGTTTTAAACTTACAATATCAAAAAATGTTAGAAATAAAAGTTGTTGCCTGTTTCATAAGCTTTAAAATGATGTATATATCAATATGGTTGAACAATTACTGTGTTAGCTGGTGAGGTAGCAATGACGCGCAACAGCGCACGAACAATGCTTTATCTTCGTCCTATCACTCTATCGACATTAGGCAATGTCGACAATTATAACAATTTGCTTTGCTGTGTAGTGGCAAGCAAAATAGGTGCTGAATTGGTAGTGCATTTTGACGGCCTTTTTATGTGATATCTGACGTACCCAGATAGCATGCCAACTTGCAACAAGGATGAGTCACGTCAAAATTACTATGTGGGTAGTGAAAAAAGCGAAAGAAAGAAGCTTCTTCAATTGTAATCTATTTTTGTACTGAGCAAGATAAAATAGAACCTCATATAATTTATTACGATAAGGGTGGTCATATTTCTATTAAGGCCGGTTTACACGATACAATTTCTCGTACGATAGAATGTATACAATCCCTAGGACGAGATTTTTCGTGCGATAAATCGTAAAATATTTTATAGTGTTTTACACGGTAAAATTTTGGATACGATGGGATAATGATGAAACTGATAAAGCTTATAGTCCTGACATGTCAAGCTCTTAAGGTAATTATGCCACAGATATTTGTGAAAGTGGTCTATTTTTAAATGAGTAAAAATATGGATAACAATCAATCTTGAGGCAACAGTAATTTCGTTTGTGTCAATACCACGTTCTACCAAGAGAGTCTAATTGGTAATAAAAATGTCGTACCTTTACTTCTGTACTTCAATATAGACATGATAATGTTTAAGTCAATTCATAATTTTCAATGCGGACACACAAAGGATGTTGAAAAATTTGCCCAGGGTTCGCTGTTAAGTTCTTCGTCATATGTGTTGTCTTTACTATATTCCTGTTTAATAAGATATGTAACATAACACAGCACGCCAAAAGTATTCAAATCGCGATATATTGACTTCTCTTGATAGCTATGAGGGCTAGTTGGCTATACTCCCACCATAGAACATTGGAAAGGCCTCAGAATTGTACGTTTTACGTTCCTATAACCATGAAAGGTACTAAAATACCGTAAAATTCAAAAATAAGGACGATAATGTAGCTTTTGTGTGATTTCTATGCACCCAAAAGGTGCATAGGGAGGGTCAGCTGTCTTAACCCTTGTGTAAAAATAAGTTTGTACGATTAATTACCCAACTCACGTATTGACTTGTACAGCCAGCTCTGGCTTGTCGTATTCACTCCATCTACATTAGGACTACTTCTGTAATATAGTGTTCAATATAAATTCGGATGCGCAGAGTGTATATCTTATTCAAAATCATGGGAAGGGGGATATGAGTGCAAAGATGCATAATTATAGTACCATATACATTGTGTCCTTTCACATACATCGTGCCTGCAACAGATTCTGTACTCTACGCACCAGAATGAAGGATTAATAATGATCGTGCATCTTTTGATAATGTTTACCAAAGCGCGTACGAGTATTATATCCCCAATTTACAAATGAATAATCCATTCAAACTCAAATATCAAAGTTGACATTTCTACAATATGTTTTCCTTATACAACTGTATAATATGTGTAAAAATAGATTTTTATACTTTGTCCTGCCAGATATATCGGGCCTCCTTACCTTACCTACGACGTGACAGCTCGTAGTCGAGCCTTAGCCTCCTTGAGAAGTCGCCTCCAGTGCGGACGGTTCATCACTTAAGATGTCCAATTTTTTTATCTCTGCCTGTTTTGATATCTTCCTTTTCTGCGTCCCACCATCGGTTTCTCGGTCTACCTCTTGTGCCCTTCCCTTCAACTTGACTTTCAAAACTTTTCTTTGCAATTCTGTCTTGATCCATTCTAGCTACGTGTCCAAGCCAGCGAAGTTGGGTTATTTTTACATACGTTACTAAGTCTTCGTCTTTGAGCAGGTTGTACAGTTCATGATTGTATTTTATTCTGCGTTGCCCATTTTCCATTCTTGTTGGACCGAAGATCTTCCGGAGTATTTTCCTTTCAAAATTGCCTAGTAGTTGTTTGTCTTGTTCTCGGAGTACCCAGCATTCACTGGCGTACGTCACTATAGGCCTTATTAGTGTTTTGTATATTGTGAGTTTTGTCGTTTTCGTTGTCTCTTGATCGGAGTATGGGCAATAGTAAGAAGTATACTCTGTTGGCAGTTTGAATTCTGTGTTTAATTTCCGCTGTTGGATTATTTCCATCTGTTATTATAGATCCTAAATAGGAGAATTTGTTCACTACTTCAAAGTTATATTCTTCTATGGCGACTTTTGGACCAATTCCCCTTCCTATGTCTTGGTTTTCGGATATTACCATTACCTTTGTTTTACCTTCATTAACCATTAATCCCAACTTCGTAGCTTCTTCTGCTAGACTGGTGAAATCTTCTTTTAGCGCCTTTAGACTTCTTCCGATAATGTCGATGTCGTCAGCGTATCCCAAAATCTGGTAGGTATTATTCACAATTGTCCCTGTTCCTTTTAGTTTGGCTCTTCTTATTGCTGTTTCCAATTATAGGTTAAATAACATTGGGGCCAACCCGTCTCTTTGTCGGACTCCTTTCTGTACCGGGAACTTCTGGGATATGTGACTTCCAATCTTGACTGTGGCACATGAATCCGTAGTTGCGATTCGGCACAGATGTATTAGTTTGCTTGGGATTCCTAGTTCAGCTAGGGCTTTCCAAAGCTCTTCCCTTGTGATGCAATCGTACGTGTTGCGAAAATCTACGAAGAGATAGTATGTTGTGATGTTTGCCCAGCATTATTCTATGATTTGCTTCTTTGTAAATAATTGGTCAGTCGTTGATCTGCCCTTCCGGAACCCACTCTCGTATTCGCCTATTGTATTCTCGTATAATGTTTCTAGTCTTCTGCGCATCAAAGATGTGATTATTTTATACACTGTAGACAGTAAGGTATCGCTCTGTAGTTTCGGCATTTCAGTTGATCTCCTTTCTTGTGGATTGGGTTTATTATAGCGGTTTTTCACTCAGTTGGAATGGTCTTTCTACTTTTCCATATCTTGGTTATAAAAATATGAAGTATTTCAATTACTATTACTCCTCCATTCTTTATTAATTCTGCTGCGATTGAATCTATGCCTGGTGCTTTGTTATTCTTCAGCCTCTTTACTTCTTCTCGTACTTCCTGTATGGTGGGTTCAGGGACTTGGTTTTGATCTTCTTCCGTTGCTATTGTGCTTGTACTCGCTTCTTTATGCATTCTTGTATTATGGAAAATTTCCTGATAGTAGCTAGCCCATCGTTTTAAAATATCTTCCTTAATGCTGACTAGTTTTCCTTCTGCATCTCTAATTATATTAGAATATGGTTTATAACCCAGTTTGAAATTTCTGACTTCTCTAAAGAAGATCTT
>JAGDQP010054050.1:0-13419 GCA_022664845.1 Lepisma saccharinum
CGGATGAAAGTGAAGGTATGCTTTATGAGATGATAAAGAAGATGCAAGTTCTTGACAGTATTAACGAAGCTAAACTACGACAAACAAGAGCACGGAAGGGATGAATGGAGAACACTTAACGTGTATTGAAGTTCCTGCCGTTTTGAGCAGAACACTATAGATGGTGATGACTTATGTCCACTAATATTTTAGTGGAGTTACTTTGAGAGTTCACTTTGCAAGCTATCTATATCTTTTCTGCCGAGGTCAAATCCAAAGCACACTATTTCTAAACGGGGGAGGGGGACTTTTCCGTTTCGAAGATTAGAATCAAACTGTTCTATTCAGCTCCTTCTGACAAGTAGCAGCTTTGTTTAATGCATGGGGATTACAATGCATTAAACAGTTCAGAGAAACAATTGACTGTCTCAGTTGCCGGCTACGCGTATGATATGGTAGTTATTCGTGAGCTCCAGTGTACAATGAGCCAACCATGGCAATGGATTGGGCTACATTAACATTTTACGGAAGCGATAACGTCCATTTCCACCACGCAGCCTGCACGAATACAGGGGACACCGTGTGGACAATGACGTTCTTGGCTATTTCCCACAGCCCATTTGATTTTTTTTTTTTTTTAAAGAAAAGTTTCGAAACGCGATACGACAAACGAATATATGATATTAAAACACCAAAAAAACACGCAGTCGCTACTGATAAAAGCTATCCGTACAACAAAAAATATCTTTTCACAACACGCACTCACTCTCTACGTCTAGATCAATACTGGATGGAACCTCCTCCTGGATTATTTTAATCGCTTGTGGACGACTGAGCATAATTATGTGGATGGGAATATTTTCATCGTCTTGTGTTCGAATGATTTTTAGGAAGATTGCTTGAATACATGTCCCTTAATTTCAAAACGAATCTGGACCTACCAAGCAGCCTGAGCTCAAAAGACGTCAAATGGTCATTGCATCCACGCATTACTTGAACTGTAACAGCAGCAGAAAGGTAGCTGTTTTTCAAAAGTTTCGAACGCCATTTTACATAGATCTATATAAAAGTATAATTGTTGACTAAGTCTTATTACTGATCAGTCATTCGGTTAGATTAGTACCTTCAATAAGGCTAGGACAGATTCATTTTCACATCCTTTCCTTTCCCGACCTGTGCTAAAGATGCTTAAATAAGATTAAAAAATAAGTCTTGAATAAGAAAAACCTGGGCTTCCTAATTTCATGAAACATTTAACTTTGTACAGTCGTGAAATTACCGAGTGCTGTGGAATTCAATCTTTTTCAGGATGAACGCAGGCAGAAGTCACCTAGTGGGGAAAATTTTACGATAAATTGACAATTTTTAAGTCAGATTTCCTTGCAGGCTCTCGCCGCGTACTTTGCTTGCGATTTCTGAGTAGTCAATAGAAACTCGTGTTACCTGTAGAACATATACTTAAACACGTGTTCCAATTGGCTACTCGTATAAGCAAAGAAAGCAACGTACACTTGGATGAAAAGCTAGCCTTAATAACGACGTAACTGTGCAAAATTCAAGACAATGACGAAATTTGCAACGTCACGAAATTGTCAAACTTAACCCTTCTTAAACGTATTACTGTTAACGAGGGATGCATTAAGTAAGACTTGAACGCAAGTTATTTTTGTTCTGAATTTTAATTTAAAGGCAACTTTAGCTTAGGTCAGATGGACAATGATGAATTGATGGAATGAAGAAAGTGGGAGAACCCTGAAAAAAAACCACGCACGGTGTTCGTCCACCACAAAGCCCACATAACACAAGGCGAGATCGAACTGAGGACCCCACACACCAGAGGTGAGCGCGCTACTATTAAGCCACCGTGGCCCCTGAAAGTTATTCTTGTGTTTTAGTTTTCCTGAAAACTTCAATTTTCTGAGTTGCGTCTCTCTCCTCTGTCATGAACAAATTAAGAAATTTATTATAAACTTCTGCATGTTACGGAGCCAAATTCAAATTCTCACAGGCACCCACTCCTTATGTAATATAACAATAGAATCCGACCGCACACGGCGTGGTTTAACGTAATCACACCTTGACCAGGTGTAGTGAAACAATGTTACTTTGAGAAGCCCAAAATAATCACATGTTCATTCTTGGCCCAAGAGGGTGCCAACTTTCCTTGAAACTCAACCCAGCCTAGAAGCTCATCCTTGCCCCAGTCCCGAACATAACAGCACACATTTCTCTTATACGTTCGTTTGTACTGTGATAATTCATAATACACGAGATAAGTAATATGAGGCGTCATAATCTCAAAACAAACATGTGGGGATGCTAACCATTTCAAACTAATATAAAGATTAAAGGAAATTCTATCATATAACATGAACTCTAACAACGTGAAGTAGTTTTTAATTATTATTATTATTATTTTTAACACGTACGAAGATTTCTTTATGTACGTGTACGTCCATTGATTTCGGACATTTTGTGCCACTTTCTTTACAATGAACTTGAATTGTAAGAAGGTATTACTTTAGCTTACGTCGGATGTGATTTTTTCCAAATGAAATAAGTCACAGGTTCATGAATAGGAATCATGGTAAAGTTACGTCATAGTTACATGTTTATTTCCGTATCACCGTTGATGGTTTGCAACAAAAAACACGGACAGTATGTCGAGTGGGCATAGGAAACGTAGACGGGTTAGGAAAAGCCAGGTTAGATTTTTTTTTTCATTACACGCAGTGCACATGACATTTAACAGCCACCACCTGTGACTACTCCATTTACGGTTTCAAATGGAACGCCAGACGTATACTAAAGAGACGTCCTTAAGAGCTCTCCGTACCAACGGTGCGTATATGTGTGTGAGTTTTCGTATTTTTAAAGATATTCGCATGATTATATTCCACTACAACAGTTTAGCCACATCCATTCGCTAACACACAAAAGCGTTTATCCCTGGGTTTTCAACTTCAATTAATCCTGAAAACAGTACTCACCAAGTCACCATCCATCCAAAGTACGATCACACTCACCTGCAACAGGTAAGAAAAAAGACATACTATAGAAATCATATTTACGGAATATCTATAACTAAATGATTGCAAATACACAACAATAATATAAAGTAGCAATACAGATGGTTAAGTTCGAATCAACCCAAGCAAGATGGAGTAGGTTCGATCCCTGGTCAAGCCAAGCACCTCGATTAACGTTCTCCAGTCGAATCCTAGTACACTGAATACAAATACTAACTGCTTTCCCCTGAAGGTTCTCCTTCCACTGAGGGACGTCATCGTTTACACTGTATATGGATCGAGACTGTTTTACTAGAATATTCTTCTGTACTGGTGATTGAAAAATCTTCTATACAATATTTTACAAATGTTATAACTCCACAAAGTAAGTCAATACAATAAAGAAAATCCGTGTACTATTTGGCAGGTAAATTCAGTTAACACTTCAAAATTTGTATCTTTGATGATTACTTTCTAAAAACTGGCGAGCCACTCCATAAATAAGTAGGTCTAAATACAACTGAACGTACCTTGATAGGGGGGGGGGGGATATAATTAGAAAATAAAATAATTTCCAAGCAGGCTTCCAACGCTTTCTCAGTGACAAAAACCTTCCCGACCTTCGCTTAAAAATGTTGCGGAAGGAAGTTAGCATGAATTGTGTTTTTGTTTCTTTTAGTACTACTTTTATAATTTTGTTCTTTTATTATTACGTTTCTACGTTAGTATACAATACAGGGTGTCCGAAAAAGTTAGTCGTCAACGAACTGTAATTTAATGTAACAACACACACACACACACACATACACACAAATCAGAATGGAATTTGACTGTATGCACTTGTATAATCGATTTAACTCAACGTGCCAAGGGTATTGTTCTGTTCAATTTTCTTCCTACGACGCGCGTAGCTGTGGAAGTTCATTCTCGAGCGTTTAGTCGACCGTTGCTGAACGACTTGGGGGGGAGGGGATAAACTGTCTCCTTGCGACTGTGGCCATCCCGGTCGACAGATCTATAACACCATCTTATGGGAAACACTGATGGGAAAGGTTTACACAGGTAAACACAAGCTATACGCTGTAGAAAAGATCAAAGAGAAAACAAATAGGTCTACTTGGGAAAGGGGGTCTTCGCCAAGATACAGAAGCGTGTTGCATCCACGTTTGGAAGCTCATGGGGCAGGCACATGTCTAATGCTTGCTGTAGGAACCAGTTCGACGGGGCAAGTGTTACTTCCAGTTACTTTCGGGGCACGTAGCTAACTTTTCGAATAATTTGTAGCTTCTGCATATTGTATCTAGCCTTCTGATAAATATGATCACCGACAAAAATAAACACTGTTCATTTGTAGTGTAATGTGTTAACAAGGCAGATCACTAAATTTTTGCTTATTAGTTTTTCCGAATACCACACGAAAACATGAGCATTTAATATTGAGGGGACATTTTCATCAGTATTCTTAACAACACGTAGATTTTCACTATGTAATCAGAAAGTATTCTATTTACAATTTTACTGACGGTTTAAGCAAAATCTTCCAAATATGTTGTGTTTAAAACATAAGACTTACAAAGCAGATACTGTCGCTAATTAAGAGCATATTTTAAAAATGTTCTGTTCATTTTGAAACCTTGTGTGTGTATCGTTAAATAGTGACTTCGGATAAACACTGGGGACACAACGCGGCTTCGAGTTCAGCAACGTTAGTCAGCTTCAGTGAGGTTTTATAGTGTTTTCCTCAGTCTACCATCGTATACTACAGTCCCTGATTGTCACCTCCATCCTTGTCCCTTGAAGAGCGTTCGTCGAGAAGAGTCATTCCTCAGACAGTGACGAGCTTCGCCCATAGTAAACAAGCTAAATAAATTAAAAAAAAAAAAAAAAACTCTGGATGGTTTTTAATTGAGTGATGCAATGTCATAGTATCGATTTCAGAACTGTGCTCCACGACTTCCCTACTTTACGATTACCGGTACCTCCCTTTCAACTTATTATACACGATCAAAATGGAAAATCGGTGAATCTCCACTGGAAATCAAACCATGAACTGTTTGGGTTGAAAAACCTTCATTCGGTTCCTGGTGTCAAAATAAAAATCTGAGTATAAAGCAGAAATGCACTCGCAGCAAAGGGAACATGATCATTCAGGAACCTGTCATAAGTTAAAATTGGTCCATAGTGAGTAAGTACATTACAAATTCTGTGTAAACCTCTCTTCAACTCGTAGTATGTCAGTATCGGAGAACTGCGCACAAAATTTGTTTCAACTGTCGATCGCATTAAAACCAATGGATAATATTTATCATCTTCCTGTCGGAAGACGTATGTATTCTGTGTTCATTTCTACCTTTATCATCCGATATCTCAAATCCTGTCAAGTTCCATTAAAATAGAGCTGCCGGTAGTTGATATTTGTTCCCTCATTAAGTGCCTATACGCACGCACACGCAATGTTGACTGGATCCATGTTATCTTTCGTGGCGGTGAAGATACGAACCATGCTCGCTGCTAGAGGGCGGAGAGAGAGCTTTCAAGGTCCAACGTGACCTCAATCGAAAATAAAACGCGCGATCAAGAACTGCACACAGCTAGGCACGACACGAAACGACTGAGCGCCATTCGCTTTGGGATTAAAGAGAGGGAATCGGTTGGAATGAAGTCTACATTCAGGCGTAGGATTCTATAGTATTCTTCTACATGCTTTGCAATTACGCATTTAAACGGCTGTTCGTAGGTGAATGACCTCATACGCAGCAGGATATGCCATGAAATAAAAAGAGGGAAATTAAAAGATTTAGGAAATATCAATACTTCGTAACTGCTCTCTCAAACTTTCGAGTGTGAAGAGCAAGAACAAGACTCTAAACAGAAAAACGCAATATTAACAAAATGAAGAGAGAAAAATCACTGAATATGCTAAGAACTTTGGAAGCAACCGGAAGGTCCTGGGATCGATTAGAACTAAAGGCTGAACTATAAATTATTATGGAGAGTCAATACGTATGACGTACAGTATGTTTTTGAAGAAGGTGCTCCAGTGACATGCCTCCACAGTCCTCATTTGGTTTCATTGCTTTTATGCACACCACGGTTGGAACTGTTGCAGTTTGATGTAGAAAAAAACCCTGTCGTGCTTTTCTTCCCTATGAAACAGAGCGCAACGTTCAGTAAGTAACATTCAGCACTACTCATTTTTATCCTGGAAAAGGCTACTATTGGAGCATTATGTTTGGTACGTACGAGCGGGGATAAAAAAGATACACCGTACGCTATCTCTTTACGATCTCAAATTTCTTTCAGTGTTGAAATATTACGTAACCTCCCGCTTTTTCTCTTTTTTTTTTAAATGCATTCACTTGTTCAAGTAGCTTTCATAATGATGGAGTGTTTAATCAGCCAACACACGAAGAGAGATTTTTTGCTGTCCGCTAGCCTGATTTTCGGTCCGGTTAATACCCCCTTCTTTTTAACCTGCAAAAGCTTTAGCAGTCTTCACAGCAGCGGAAAAACAGCTAATTATTTGCTCGCTTCAGAACAGAGACGGATGGAAGAGTGAAGAATAGAAAACTGCACACGATTGCGTAAAGAGATGACCTTCTTTGTCAATCTATCTGCAACGAACTGATCAATACCTAGATCTCAGGTATCCTGTGCACTGTAAAAACACTATTTACACATCTTGTACATAAGAGAGTCACCTTTTCATCAAATAACTATGCACTTCAAAGATGTGATTATTTACTAAGAGCCAGTTGGACAAAGCAAACTAATATACGTGTCATATATGAAATAATTATTGATAACGAAACACACTCTCCATCATTTCTTTCTGCTACTCTGGTATCAGTCCAACCTAATTAGGAATGAACTAGTGCAAGAACTGTTTTTGTAGTCGATTAGATAATGGAGAAAAACGTCTGCTACTTTAGCTGGACTGATACTAGGTGGCGTGAAGGAAGTGGGAAAAAAAAATGGGAATTTGCTACCTGATCTATGCCTCATTAGCTAACTCATAGATTAACTGAACTCAGGATTAAAAATATTATGTGCTGAACGTGGGAGGAAAGTGTTGGACAGAACCCGGGTAATCTCGGTGATAGCCTCTTGCCTTAATTAACTGAGCAAAGAAGAATGCAATCGAAGCTTTTTCTTTTCGCTGCTACAGATTCAAGAAGTTCGACACAGAAGTGAATAAACCGACTTTATTAAACACAGTGAACAAAATTAGAACGAGAACCAACTGTATAAAAAAATGCACAAGAAAGATACACAATTCACCCACCGAAAGACATGACATCCTCAGTCACACCAGGCAAATGCCGGGATGGTACCTTCAACATAGGCCCTGGCCGACACCTTCCCGAATCCTTTCCCCTTCCCTATCCAGGCCTGAGCCCTGGATGCCTAAAGGCCATACATAAAATTCAAATTCTCAGAATCTTTTCTTAACATTTTGTACAGTTTCTGTGCACATAAGACAATTTCACAGAGTTTTGAACATTTCAACTGAACCTTTACCTGCTTTTTATACACTTACTGTCCTGATCAACACAAGTTCACTAACCTCTTCACTGACGTTTTGTAGGGCCTTAAATAAAGCCCTGGCCGATACCTCCCCCACCCTGAACCAAAGATCCTAAATAAATTCGAATTAAAACTCACTCATCTCTCATCCAACTTCAATATTTAACGGGAAATGTTATGGATTTATGGTCTCCTTCGTCGCTCGTTGCTGACCCAGGTTCTCTCCTCTCTCGACCACTGTTCAACGGCTGCCTGTTTCCTCCGCTACCAAAATTACTTATCAATATTCTTAAGTTTAACAGAAATCTTAAATTTCACACGCGAATGACTACATAAGTGACCAGAAGTTTATTGGTTTTGAAACGATGTTTTTAAAATCAAATCGCCTATTCCATACAGTGTTAGCTTCCCCGACGACACCCATCGGATTTAGGGCCAGTTCTACAACGACGGCTAAGCTTGTGGTCAGTGCTAAGTCGAAGCCAAATCATATTTTGGCCAATGAGAGTACAGAAAATATGACTTGGCCTCGACTTAGCCCTGACCAGAAGATTAGCCACTGAAGTTTGTAGCGGATGAGGGTAGTAAGATGGGCAGGCATGATAGTGGGAGGAAAAAGTTCTGTGCTATTTGTATTCAGACTAAAGCAACACTTATACACATCATGCCTAAATATCTTCAAATTCATCCGCAGAACCCTACTCACGCCATATGGGCTTCGTGGTGGACAAACAGCGTGTGCGTGGGTTTTCTCGGGTCTTCCGTTTCCTCCCACTTTCTTCATTCCACCAATTCATCCCATCATCATTCATACGGTCTGAGCCAAAGCTGCCTAAAGGCCTTAGAATTAAATCCAAATTCATACGCAGGGAACTACCCCATCTTACAAGTTATGCACAGCCTTTCAATGTAGTGTTAGACTCAAAAACTCAACATGCTAAAAAAAAAGTAGACTGTTATTTTTCACAGCAACGCATTTGCCACCAAATAAACGCTGCATTTACAATTGACCCAAATGTCAAAATATTTCACGACGAAGCATATGGCTGCTGTGATCTTTTTCCGAAAATCTAAAGTTGGAAAACAAAATTTCCTAAACCTGTAAAAAGGTATAGGAAATTTCTCCGGAAAATCAAAATGTTATCCGAAAGAAAGAAAAAATGTTAAGCAGGATTGTTTTTACAGGCTTTTCTTTAACTTTCAATGTTTCACCCGTGTCCTCAAATCTTGCAACGTTAACTCATTTCCCGACGTCATACAATGATGAAATTTTGCACAGCGACGTAAGTCGAGTGACAATACAATATTCCATTGTTAGTTTCATTTCTAATTTTAAAATAAAGAAGTTCTTTATACCAAATTAAGTACTAGCCCCCAAGGATGTGGCGTTTGGCTGGTTGCAGAACACTTTAGGATTTCGGTGACAGAACATCGGCTTACAATATGTAGGGTAAAGAAAAAGTATGCGAACGCCGAAATAACTAAAAAAATAAATAAATAAAAACATGCTTTTTTAAAAATCGTAATTCGTACTAAAAAATATATATATATTTTCAAGAAAATTACTTTAAAATAATATATTTATGCACGACTAAAAATAAAAGCACGTTTGCCCTATACCAGTGCCTTTCCCGTTTATCCGATTCTAAAGGGGTGAAAGGCTGGATAGTGTGAAGGTATGGGAAACTATGTAAACGCAGTCTCAGTAATGTGAACTGTAAAACGTGTTCCTGTTTGCCGTTGAATTTCCGATTTCCCATGAATGTCTAGTTTCCCGCTTTTCCGACAACGAATGAGTGACTGAAGTCCTACAGTGCCGAATCCCTTACTGGCAATTTTTGTTTTACTTGAATCATCTCAATCAATCACGTACTAAAGAATACTTTCACATTTTGCAACAACATGCAGCTCAAAATTATAAAAAAAAAAAAGTTCCTGATTGTAGCTCGAATGACTAGGCAGAGGAAATTTATCCTAACAGTGAATAGGAGGAAGACTTTCTGTTCCCCTCTGTGGCGTTCTCCAACCATCTCTAACCAGTCCAATTCTGAATATGTCATCTGGTGTTATATAGAATGCACGCACACACGACCCCTTTTACAATACATCACGGCTGAACAACTTACAAAATATTCCACGCGTCCAGCATCTGACACACACTTCGTGCTATGAGAGTTACAAAACAAGCTACCTTCATGTGATAGAGAAGATGAAGGGGGAAAGTATAATATTACTGCGTGCATAATGACAATCGAGTGTTCTACCAGTATATACGTGTGAGAAAAGAGAGAGGCTCTTCTTAATGGAGGTACGCGGCTGGCAAGTCAGCTGTGAACTAAGTGAACGACCCCAATATACAAAGGCCGTGAGCGGCGGCAGGCGGACGCTTTGAAATAAAAAAGTAGGTGCACGCTTAGCTACTGTTTACTGATGGAATTCTTCAACGTACTACATACACTGTTCTTTACGACGTATGAATGAATCTTCAGAGCACAGAAAAAGAGTTTCACCCACACACTTTCCCAATAAGTGCACTTCACGAACTATTTTTACCTCACTTACTCACTCATTCACTGACAGCCACTGCAATCACAATATACTCTCTCAAACATTCACGGTATCAACCAAGGAAGGGAACTGTTTTGACTCCCATGTTCAACTTTGCTTCATTCAGACAAATACACTCTTAGAAATGTGCACTACGATCACCCACTTTTTTCGATTTTGAAAAAACAAAAAAGACGAAGTATTGAATTCCTGAAGGAGGGACTGTGGATTAGGGCGCTAAGCCAGCGACTCGGAGGTCCCGGGTTCGAATCCAGGCGGGGGCATGGATGTTTGTGATTGTGGATTTAAACTAGAACGTGACGGACCGAAGTCAATAAGTTACTGGAATGGCCCATACAAAATGAAGTTTACCGAAGTTTTTCATCTGAAGGAGGGAGGAACAAAGATAATCTCTAGTCTCTGATATTTAAGTGTTTCTTAAGAGTTCATTTCTAACTTAGATATGACGGCCAGCAAATTATAACGTCATCGGCTGGTGAGTCAAATCTCAGCTAGAAAGTAAATGAATTTCTGGACTTTTAGTCCGGATCATTGGTGGTATTCCATAGTTGTTGAGTTTCTAAAAATGTATTAACGCCCAAGACTCAGCCAGGACACGAACCTCGAACCTGACCTTTGAGGACGCTCGCCAAACGCATTACATCATACAATAACTACAGTCAGCAGCTAAACATCGATTATTTTAAACATTTATTACTTCACATCAAGATGGACAATAACAAATACATTGTTTGTTTTCAAAATTTATGATACTCACTTTCGTCTTTGCAATTTTCAAAAACGAGGGAGATCGGGTAGAGAAAGAAAGATGAACTCAGTGCAGACTCTGAAGTATTTAGAATGTTACGAATATCATTTAGTTTTGCAATCCACTTAACAAGATGAGTGCCTTCAAGTAGTGGGATTTACCATTTTAGCCTCACAACATGCTCAAAATAAGAAGTGTTGCTAGAAATGTCTGCCCCTGAATATGTCAGTTAATTTCTAAAATCAGTTTTGTCTGATATCATATTTCGTTAAGTTGTTGCTTTAACACAAAAATGCGATAGTCACCTACGACACCGAAAACTGTTGAATTAAGACAGCCATTTCTTGCAGTGTAACATTCTCGCAAAGTTGCGATCTTATCTTTAATGAAATTTACTTTACTATTATTATTATTATTTTACTTTACATACGAACTGAATTGAATTAATTTATGGACTTCAGTTACTATCGCTCAGGACGGGATAGGGAAAGGATGCGGGAAGGTACAGGTCAGTGCCTAAGTTAAAGGTACAATCCAAGCACTTGCCTCATTTGGCTGAAGAAACCTGTCAAGATGGTCTCTCTCTCGTAAATAACCAAGAACCTCCAGGGCTCTACCAACCGAGCTATGGCTTTACATACGAATTTAATACATATTGTTTGTGAGCAATACTTTCCTCTTCGAGTATGTTATTCTCATAGACGTCCCCAGCGTTGATCATACTAAAAGAGGAAACCGTTGCGAAGACACACTGCTATTAAAATCCGAACTTTCACTGAATTTATTTATTGTCTTTAGGCATCTGTGGCACAGACCAATCTGAAATTCCAACCTCTTGCCGGAGAAAGGAACGGCAACATTTTTTGTACTTCACACTAATTTTACATCCAGACCATTGTTGCAAGACTTCCTTCTTCGAATATGTTATAGATGTCTCCACGAGGTAATGTATACAGCCAGGCTTAGCCATTTTTAAAAAACGAACTAAAGAATTTGAACGTTATTTACGGCCATTAGGCATCTACAGCTCAGGCCGAACCAGGTTATGGAAAAGCAGCTTATTTGTTTATGACAGTGTGTGGTACCGGTATACCTCATAAGTCACTTCCTGCACCACTCATAATTCCCTACATGCTGCTGCTTCGGGGCAGTACCAAAGATTTCAGAGGGCCGTGTATTCTGCTATAATAGACTGTATAAACGCAGCTTCAATACACTAAATCTTCGAAGAAACGTAACTGCAATAACATGGCTATATATACACATTACAAAATATGTGAATTTCATCGTCGCCCTATGAAGCCAACGTGCATTGTGCATCTTTACATACTTTTATTGTTATTGCCGTAGAAATTGCGTCATACGTTTAAAGTTCTTGAGGTGAAGGATTTTCGTATGACGAAGAATAAAAAGTGCTGATGTCTAATCACGAATGACATCAGAAATAATTGCTACTTCTGATGTTTTGTACCCTACTTCATGTGATCATCAAAGAAAATATCTAACTGGAAAACTTAGCAACTTCAACACAACACCGAGCAAACCTCAGCACATGTAGCTGTAATACTCATTTCCCTCACGTTTCAGCTTCGCCTCAACCCTACTGATTTCACCCTCATCCTTACTTACCATTACCCTCACGTTTCAACTTCGCCTCACACCCTATTGATTTCACCCTCTCATCCTTACTCACCATTACCCTCACGTTTCAACTTCGCCTCACACCTTATTGATTTCACCCTAATCCTTACTCACCATTACCATCACGTTTCAACTTCCCCTCACACCTTATTGATTTCACCCTAATCCTTACTCACCATTACCCTCACGTTTCAACTTCGCCTCACACCCTATTGATTTCACCCTCTCATCCTTACTCACCATTACCTTCACGTTTCAACTTCGCCACGAACCCTGATTCAATTTTACTCTACCTACTTCGCCCTTACCTCACCTTGAAACTTCGGCTTTCACCCTTAAGCATGTGAAGATACTAAGATAAAGAGAGGGTCGAAAATCTAAGGTAATATTAGAGATTTATGCTGATTCCACGAGGGGGAGAGAGCAGTAGAAAAAGTTTACAAATCTAACCACAGCAAATATCAACACTGGAAGAGGAAAAAGGCTTACTTCAAGCATGGGGAAAGTATTATCATAAGTAAGGATATGAAATGTCGAAAAAAAAAGCGAGAATAGCAACGGCGTTCACTAAGAAGAAGAATCTCTTCTATACGGATCGATGAACAGAGTTGAGGAAAATATTGATTACATGTTTTGCATGGAGTAGAAACGCGAACTCTACGAAGCAATTAAGAAAATTGGAATGAAAAAGTCAGCTGAACACAGAAGATGTGCTATGAGGAAGTACTGAAAAGAGTGGGCGAGAGTGTAACTATCAGCAGCGTATCCTCTGAACTATCTGGGTGACCACCGAAGCCTAGTTTGTGAACAAATATTTTCATCTTCACAAGTAATATTAATTTGCACAAAAGAGAGGCCAGAACACCTATCATCATCATAAATACTATGTGTGACCTCCGTGCCCTCTTTCTACTTATTACTTTGGTAAGTGGTAGTCCGAGCTGTGAA
>JAGDQP010054051.1:0-13419 GCA_022664845.1 Lepisma saccharinum
TTAACTTACTGGCATCTTACTGGTCCTTGAACGTTTTCCCCTGTAATTTGCTGGTCCGTGAGTGTTAAAAGGTTGAAAAGCACGGGTTTAGAGCACAGATACTTACTTACTCTATGGCTTACGGAACTCGCAAGCTCATCGCCGCAGTAGGATTCTATTCTGAACAAGATCAAGACAGTTTTCATCGCAAACACCTACTTCTCGAAGATCTCTTCTAACATTATCCTCCCAATGTCGTCTCAGTCTTCCTAACGGTCTCTTTCCCTCCGGCTTACCAACCACGATGGAATGTGATCTTCGATTCTTCCCCATCCGAGCCAACATAAAAGATAAAGATAAAATTAATTTTATGGGCCAGCACTATGGCTTACGCCCGATCCGAGCCAACAATCACAAACATTGATGAATGTGCTATTCAAGATTTGAAATGTCTTCCGAAATGCTGCTAATAGCAAGTCATTTACTCATATAATTTTCAAGCGTTTCCACAAGTAAGGAAATTCATCAACTTGAGTCCATACTCGTTTGGATCAATTGGAACATTATAGAAACAACAAAAGAATAATAATAATAATAATAATAATAATAATAATAATAATAATAATAATAATAATAATAATAATAATAATAATAATAATAAATAACGTAGGTTTCATCTTATTGACTTTTTATGTAATGTTTTTTCATTAGTACCTATTAACCAAACTAAATTTACTTCGATTTTTTTTAGAATAATACATTATTGTTTAATTATACACTCAATGAAATAAGTTTCATACAACAGTAAATCTCCTTCAAAAGGAACTGAAAAGTAAAAATAATAAAGAACAATATTCAAGATGGCCTTTAGGCATCTATGGGTCAGGTTGGGATAGGGTAGGGGAAAGTATGCCGGAAAGAGTCGGCCAGATCATAAGTTGAAAACAATTTGAGTGGTGTGACTGACGAAGAACCCTGGAAAATCTTCAGTCAGGATGGTCGGCTGCTGGTAGTCAACCCAGAACCTGTCGCATAAGAAAACCAACATCCTTTCAACTGAGTTGCGGGCGCTCAGTTTGAGGGTATCGTACGATGTGAAATCGTTAACATTTGCAGTCGTGATCGTAGTGACGTCCAACCAGAGTTCTCATAATAGAAGATGTTCATGTAATTATGAACTTTTGGGTGCCTTAAGCCATGAAACTCGTTAATCACGTCATAATTGTTGATTGAGTTAATTTATTTAGGGCCTTTAAGTATCTATATAGGCCTAATAATGACTCAGGCCGAATATTTTCAGGAATTAAGATGTTTGAAGTCGGGACTTCTGTTCCTCTGGAGGCAAAGCACCGCCTTTTCGACACATGTCTACTTGTGAGTACCGTGACGAAGGACATTTTAAGAGTCACTAGCCTCAAGTTTTTTTATATATTTTTATTTATTTATTATTTTTTTTTATTGGACAAATCCAACTACTGTAGAAGGAAAATAGAGAGGTTCGGATAAATAAATTTCGTGCCGAGTGAAATGACTTGTTCATCTGCGGATTCTGCCTCGGAATCAAAACTCGTTCCGATCTTACTGTAATAGCAAGTCCCGTTCTTGAAAATAATAACACGCTTGCAGCGGCGGCGTAAGGCAGTCTGGGCCCGGGACAAGTGAACTTAAGAGCACACTGGCTGCCTGGAATATCTTATTTTCCGTTATTCCGAGTCCCGCCGGAAAACTAGGGGCCCCACGGGGCTCACCCAGCTGTACATGAGAAGAGTTATTGACATTGTGAAGCAGCCACTACAGTCAAGCGTACAAGTATAACTTGCCAACACATATACGAGTCCTGAGAAGGCATAGTTATTACGTCACCGACCATCATAACAAGAGATTATTCAGTTGTGTCGGCGACCGACAGTGGTCCTTCTGCAGGTGGGGCCCAGGGCGGGGTCACCGCTATGCCCCCTTACGCCGCCACTCCATGCCTGACATTTTAATACCAAAACACATTGAGACTACCACAATCCTGGTTTTGCTGGAATTACTTAAGCCGTTCTGAAGTGTTGAATTAATATGGTTTTAATTATTGAATCGTTTCCATGGAAATGAGAAGTAATTTAAGAATGCACTAAAACATTGAGGTCAATTTCGTCTTTTATCTTGCTAAATACAGCTTGAATCGGTAAAACCTTTTCTTTTCCATGTTATGCACTACTTTAGGCCTATATGCGTTTCAGAATTGCCTCTCGTTAGCATTCAAACTGTAGTTAGCTTAATGATTCAAATAAGCGGGCCAGCTCCGCTATTTCTTTGGGCCGGGTCGGGCCGGGCTTGCTTTTTCGTCATGTCGGGCTGGGCTCGGGCCGATTAATTGCACTTCTTTAAAGCAATTCAATAATTATGGACTTTCTTTAAACGATAATTGGAATAAAGCCAAAAGTTCAAGTCTGTGTGCACGCCACGTGGAGTGAAAGGTATTACAAACAATGCAATATTTACAGCTGGTGTTGCTTAGCGGCTCCACTTTTGCGATAGAGGATTAGTTGTTCACCGGGGCGTTGACCCCAGTCGGCAGTCACACGAGTGACTGTATGCCCTTCCCTCATTAAATAAAAAAAGAAAGAATGCGTATTGAAGCTTTCTCTGCTGATAGTCCGTGTCAATACCAGAATATGGTCAATCCAACCACTAGATCCCAGGGGCTGAACAGTCAGAGTTGTCGTCTTGATATAAAAGTGAAAGGAAACCGCACTTTGTTCTTCTCTCCACTTCAGCGACCCGCAGGAAGAAATGGTGGATGAAGTCAGGGTTGCAGTCTAATACGATGTTAAATACCATGCAAATGTAGGTCTTGCGGGTGGGATCAAATTTCTGATAATTTGTTTTGTAAATAAAAGCTATACTTTGACTAGCTACTTCTTTGCCGGATTTAAGAAACCTACGACTACAAGTAATCCTACTGTTGAAAGCGAAAGGATTATTTTGATCCTTTGTGTTAGAAATAAATTGAAACGGCAATCCTGTAGAATGAAATTAAAATGACTAGCAAATCTAAGTGCATCACATTGTTGAAACACTCACATAGCCTTGTATGCATTATATTATTATTATATATACCAGATACAAATATATTGGGGCTCGAGCCAAAACTTTTTAAAATTTGTCTGGCCGGGCTTGGGCCAAGAATTTTTAAAACTTATCGGGCCGGGCCGGGCTCGGGCCAAAAACTTGTAAAGCTTTCCCGGCCCGGGCTGGGCCGGGCCTAGGTACATTCGGGCTGGATTGGGCTCGGGCCGAAAAATTCGGCCCGTGCAGGTCTCTACTTTGACCCTCACTTAGATGAAAATGAAACTATATTATATATGTTACAAAGAAATCACTACTGAATTATCTCGTACAGGAAAACAGGTACGGAAACTGATGCACCCGTTCTGACCTTATGACGAAAAAAAAATGTATTGTCTCGTTTTTATGAAAACTGAAAATATTTGGAAATTTGACTTGGTAGGAACCTTGAGAGTAATATCCTTTATCTTCATGCTAAGATTGATTGAAATTGGTTCAATGCAGTAATTCTGCCAGCCCCCTCCCCCTGTAAGATGGTGTCACACAGCCCAAATTCTTGAGCGCCCCTCCCAACTTTATTTTTTTTTAACGGTAACAAACGAGGCCACCCGAGATCCGGGAGCCTTGTAACAAATCGATAGAAACCGTGCAAAACACTCCACTCAACTTACACCCTTCCAATTTTGACTTTACACCCTGGCAAACTAAATATCCTGGTGGAATCCCTGGTTCAATCCTTCTCCTGTGTCCATTAATAGAATGTCATTACCACTGAAATGGAATTAATTCTTATGCTAGTAAATTATTTACTCCGCCAGGATTTTCAGTTTGAGGGGTGTAAAGTCAAAATCGGGATGGTGTACGTGGAGTTTTGCACGATTTTTAAATCTATTTTTGACCATAAAAAATTGAAATTTGGGGGTACACTCTAACATTGGTCGAGTGACATGCTCCACAGTGGGGGGGGGGATGTCTGACAGAATCACTGATTACGTACATGTCCACTTCTAATTGTGCCAAGTTTCGTTCAATTCTTTTAAGAGCGGAATATGTTTAGTATGTTTAATGCTAATGTAAACATATGACAGAGCTCATTATAAAAGATAATCCCTTTCGGTAGGCCTACAGGCTGAGGTAGATCTCGAAGGTTTTTTTTATTTTCAAAAATTCAAATCTCGCCTTATATGAGATAAATCGAGAAACTATTCATTGATTTGTAGATTATTCATCAAGAGCTATTCAACGATACACCACAAGACATATATATATATATATATATATATACACTCTCTTTGTATTGTTGGTAACACTGCCCCCAGTTCAGTGCTTTTGAGAGGATGCGCCTCCTTTATCTTAACCAAAATCTTCCTGCAGAACTACACCACCATGGTGTCCATCTGCACCTTCCCACTGGGGGCTTCTCCCCCAAAGGGGAGATTTGCCCCATTTATTGTAACCTACTCTTGGTCATACACCTTCAAAGAAAATTTCGTTTCTCTACTTTCAATGATTTGGAAATTGGGTTTTTGCTCACCGGCTTCACTTTCCAACACGGAGTTATATGAAGCCACTCTATGAAAATGACACGTGAAGTTGACCTGGAGACTGTGTGAGACGGATGATGAGAAAACGTTGTTGAAACAGTTGAAGGAAAGAAAACCAAACGGTTGCAGTAGAGGTTACCGCTATGTTGGGAATTTTTGGTTTCCTTTCCTTCAACTGTTTCAACAGAAAACGTTTTCTCATCATTCGTCTCACTTTCTCCAAGCCAATTTCGCGTGCCATTTTGTCGTACAGGATTAGAATTATGCCAAAACCGACTTCATCATTGGGTTTCTTGAAACGTTCCAGGCACAAACTGATACATCACTTGACCCACTTACTATTTAAATATTTTGAAGCAGAGCCAAGATGGCCGCCTTCAAGATTGCAGTCATTGTCGTTATATCCTCCAGCATGTATCGCCTCCTGTCCAGTGTCCGTTAATAGTTATTTGCTTTCAGCATATTTAACAGTTTGTAAAAGAAAATGCATTTTTTTTACCCTGTTACATAGATTTACTTGCTCTCTACATTCCATCTTTCTCGAGTCCCCTTATCGTTATTTGTTGACCACCGCACCTGTAATTTTGGCTGTGATTGTTTACCTATGCACTGTACCAACATACGAATTTTCATCGAAATCGGGCTCAGTAACTTGGTAAGTGTCCCTTGTAAACACGCTCCCATTGACTTCACATGAAAAAAAAAAAAAGGTATCGTATCTTTGCCCCGGGTGCCCATCCTTGGCCCAAATTTTGCAGGACACTCTGATATTGGGCCCATGAGTCCAGGACTCTCCCGGTCTGACTACATCTCTGCCAAGTTTGGTAAAAATCCCAGTCAGCGGTTTGGTCAGTTTCTAGTCAGACCGGGAGAGGAATGGGGAAATGATGTGGGGAGGAGATCAGCCAGGGCCTAGTCTGAAGGTACCATCCCAACATATTCTTGTTTTGACTGAGGAAAACCTTGGGAGAAAAATCCTTGAGATGGTTGGTAAGCCACGCTCTATCCACTGTCCAACGGTCGTTGGGTTAACCTGGTACAAACCTTACTTCATTTCATTAAAATGAAAAAGTAGCAAAAGAAAACGGTTATCTACTTAGTATGTATCATAAAACTGTACATACAAGAAACGCAAATACAGGGACTTATCAAAGAGAATTCATATTCATGTTCTTATTTCAAGCGAAAATGTACTCGTATATTTACAGTACATGTAGTAAGCGGTCTACAAACATGTAGTAAGTGGTATCCCAACCGGTTCATTTTCGAATGTTACCCGGGATCTAAAGTATCATAGTCCTTAATTACTCCTATCATCATCATCATATTCAGCCGTTTTCTATCCACTGCTGGATGAAGGCCTCCCCTTTTCTTTCCACATATTTCGGTCTGCTGCTATCCTCATCCATGTAGCTCCTGAAAAACGCTTGATTTCATCTACCCATCTTGCTTTTGGATGTCGTCTAGGTCGTTTCTTTTCTCTGGGAATGCAATGTAGTACATCTGTCGTCCACCTTTCATCTGTTCGTCTAGCTATGGGACCGGCTCATCTCCACTTCATCTTCTTAACAGTCTTGATTATATCTTTTGCCTTTGTTTGTGCGCGAATCCATTCATTTGTCTTCCTGTATCACCTAGTTATTCCTATATTGCATAGTATATAATTGTGGAGCAGTATTTCCTTCAGTTCAATTTATTTGTGGTCTTTACATTCAGGCTCAGGTCGGTATAAGGTTCGGAGAGGAGACAGTCGGTCAGGGTCTAGTTTGTAGGTACCATCACGGCATTTTCCTGGTACACCTTAAGTTAAACACCCTGGAAAACCGTAAGTCAGGATAGGTAGCCCCTGGGATTGTTTCCAGGACCTTCCGATTGCTGAGAAAGCTACGACCACTATTTCAGTATTTCCGTCAGAAAACTATATACAAAGGTGAAAAAAATTAGCATTCACTGTGTAATGCAGACCGCCAACTCCCTAAATAATGTAATTTACAGTTACAAGTTGAAGAGGCAACTACAGTCCGTTACTAGTTGAAGGGATGACATCAATCACTATTCCGGATATAGGGTTGGAGAAGACATCGACCAGGTACTATCTCGACATTCACCTAGTGAAACAGAGAAACCCTGTAAAGCTCATGTCAGGATGACCAGGAGCAGAACACGAACCAGCTTACCTTCTCAGTGACTATGCGACAAGAATACGGTTGAATGGATGCAAGTTTAGCTCTCTGCCCAATTTTGGAACATCACTTATGCTTAAACACATGTATCTCTTATTCAGGAGCTCTATCCTTTAATTTATGTTTTCAAAGTGAATTAAATTTACAATTAATAAAAATATGAACGTACTTACTCAGATGTTCGGTGTTCAGAACTTTCAACGAAAAAAAACAGTCTTTTTTCTTTTCTTCTTTTACACTTGCAACAGCTATTATGCTTCGTAATGTGTACGTACTACGTGTATATTTGCACTTCAGTTCATAAGGACTATTTCCAGAAGATGACGTGTTCAAGTTAGCGACTGATTGATAACGTTAATAAACCACAGAAAGCTTTGAACACGTAGGCCTATGGAACTGTTGCTTGTTACCAGAATACCGTAACATTGACTGCTGAAATGACAAAAAGCAATTTTACTCTACCGACAAAGGAAAAGAAAAAATATATTTAGCACTGTAAACAGACATACAAATGATGTTTTCAATATATTTTGTCATTATACAGAGTGTCCTTGAAATAATGGTACAAACTTTCGGAGATTATTATCTACATCAAAACAAGAAAAGAAGTTCCTTTGAAGAAATTCAAAGTAATGCATAGTTTCGATGTAACAGGCGCTCAAAGTTTCAACGGTATCGTCACAAGTGACGTCATTTCTCTACTCACAATGACGTGAGCGGTGTCGGCTTAGAAAACCATAATCAAAGTAGTACCCGATGTATATACTTAAGCAATGTTTATGGTTAAGAGAGTGTCACATAGATAGGTTTCGCTACGTAAGAATTTGATTGTCCATGAATTAAATGATTTAATAGAGCAAGAATAGAAATTCTCTCTAAGCTGAATTCGCCGATCATAAACACACCTTAATAGATGAATTGGGTACTACTATATATATATGACCCTGAATTCATATGGGATATACCGAGCGGCCCTGCCTCAGTAGTAGAGCTTGGTTTAACATTCGGGAAGTCGTGGGTTCAATCCCGGTGGCCGACCATAGAAACTGCGATTTTTTTTAGTTTTTTCTGTCACACCAGGTACATGCCTGAATGGTACCTTCTACTTACGCCGTGGTCGACACCTTAGCCTTCCCTATCCCGGTCTGAGTCTAAGATCCCTAAAGACCATAAATAAAATTCAAATTCATTCGGAATATAACAGGATTCGGCCGACAAAATGGTTCAGAACATTCTACAAAAGAAAATTAGAAGCAAGAAGAAATGAGTTTATAGGGAAAACGTAAAGCGGCAATATGACAAGCTACTGACGTGCGCACAGTAAAAAAGAGTGGGGAGGTAAAAAGATATTTGCATAGTTATCGGATGTGAATGGGAAGAAAATACTTTAAAAAATCGAGAGGATCCATATGCTTAATATCACAGAAGTGCATATACTATAAAAATAAGATGGGAATGATATAGCCTTACAAAATCAACAACAGTCGTATATCTCGGTCTCAAAACCTAAATCTGGTGTTAGTTTCTCTTTATCTGTTTTCGTTTGGGTGCTTGCGTGCGTCACTCAAGGACAAAATGAAAATAAAAGGAGGACCAACCCCATCAGCAAAATATCGGTAGGCCAAAGTTTGGCCTTTGACGGCAAAATCTGCGCCAACCTTAGCATGATAGGTCGGCCCAAAGACCAGATGTTGCATAAGGTCCGACGTTCTGCCGACCAGGATGAAGCGAACTCCAACCACCAAATCCCCAACTTCCACCCACCGAATTCCCAACCAAAATAACATTTATTTCCAGTTGGCGAAAATAGAGAATTGACCCTGTCGACAGAGAGTGACTGATTACTGGTATTTAGTTGCACTTTATCCATTGCCTTCGTCATGATATATTAATAAGTTTGTAAAATTTCCAAATATCTACCAGCGGGATTCGAACCTATAACCTTCCCATTTGTTTGTTGTCCGTCACTCTAAGCTCTACGATATGGAGGCATTTTCTGATTATCTCCCATTTTACTATCCCTTTATGGTACGAAAACTTTCTAAAGTAAAGGCATTCGTATAGGCTTGAATTCGCTACTGAGATGGTTGATTTAATCTTGTGTTCGAGAAGACTTTACTTCAGAAAATACGTTCTGATGGGTATTTTAAATCTTTAGAGGGGCTGCAATATTCTCTCTCTCTCTCTCTCTCTCTCTCTCTCTCTCTCACACACACACACACACACACACACAGAGAGAGAGAGAGAGAGAGAGAGAGAGAGAGAGAGAGAGAGAAAAGAGGTACAGTGCAAATTTGTCGTATAAGTCGCGTTCTTTTGAAAAATTCATTACGTCGACTTATGATCCCGGAAACTGATTCCTTTTTTTTAAATCAGAATCACTAGTCACCTCTGTTAAAATAAATAAATAAAAACTGAACAAGTACCACAAAGGAAATGTTTACTTATTCTGATACAGGATAAAGATTTGCAACTGTAAATTTTCAATATTTCTTGTTCCCTTTACACAAGTCGCAATTCTGCTAGAATAATGAATGAACCCTTTCTGTTACAATATTTGTTGTTTTTAATTGGGCTCTGATTGACTCAGTCTAGGACGCAGTAACCTCTGGGTACCCCCTTTGAAAGAAACACTGGTATTAGAGCTACTAACAAGGCTGCTTCATGACTTTTTCTCTCCCATTCTGCCCCATCTAGTAATTGACAACATTGCTGATATATAGTAATGTGATAAGGTGACATTACGAGTCTAGGTTGGCAAATAAGCGTGCTTTACTAGTTAGGCCACCTATTGCACACCGCCATGATCTCCAGTTGGGCATCGTCCAGTGTGCGAATTAACGAGGGGGATGCCCGGGAAAGTTTCCCACCCTGACAGATTTATTTTTCGTCCCTGGCAGGGATAAATTTCTTCATCTAGAAGATGTTTCGATCAAGATTAGATAGAAAATCGGAATATTTTTATTTGGCAGAAGCTGAAACCATTTTCATGCAAATGACAAGAGTATATGTACTTTCATAGCAGCTAAGAAGCCTATTTGGAAGCCAGTTCCTTTGTGATGTTTTTGAAGTAGCTTAATGTGAAAGATTTAGTATGATTGGTTTGATTTAGTAATCTCCTATTGGAAAATGCAGCTCTCACTCTCCGCTGATCTAGTGGCTACCGTCGCTTACTGCTGATCTTGGGATCCCGGGCTCGATTCCCGGCTCTGTCAAGATATTTTTTTCCAAAGCGAGAGAGTCTGGAACGGTGCCCACCCAGGATCGTGATGGAATTGGGGAGCTGCTGTGAATAAAAAGACAATGGTAATCACAGTTGAGAGCTTCGGCGCTCCTCTCCCAACACGTCTGGGCAGCGTGGGTGCAATAGACCAACTCTTCCCTCTGAGAGAGGCCTCATCCAATAGTGGATTGAAGATGGCTTTGAATTATATATATAATGAATAATAATAAATCACAGCCATATTCAATCCACTAGTGGATGAGGCCTCTCCCCGAAGGGAGGAGTTGGTCTACTGCTGCCACGCTGACCAGACGGGTTGGGAGAGGAGAGCCGATGTTGCCGTTGAAATCCGTGCGTTATGTTTTATCCCCCCTGGCCAAAAGTTTAATTCGCACACTGGCATCGCCTACGAGCAAACGATGGCCCACCTGCAATATCACGCCAAGTCCATACGTTGGGTCAACGTCCTTTTGCCGCTCAAATCCCGACTTGGCGGGCGCCACCTTCAAACCACCTTCTTGACGGAAGCCGCTGGAAATTCAGAGGTCGACCCTCCCCCCTCCGATCAAAAGATTTTGCTCATATGGTAGTATCACAACAGAAAGAGTGGCAGAGAAAGTTTTAGCGAGCGCATTGTTGTCCTTGAACTGAACCAGGAATGCTGGAATACTTCATTGAAGCAGGTGAAGAGTGGTGGGGAGAGGACACTATCATGGCGAACTCGCACTTCGCCTCAAATACCAACTTACGTTAATAGTAAGATCGTTCTTAGAAGCTAATTCCTCAATTAGAACGTGTCACAAGTCAGCTCAACTAAGAGGGGAGGGAGGGGTATGTAGTCATAATACCGTGGGTTTGAAGATTTACCGTTCCTACACTTTATAAAAAGCACGAATCGCTACTGGCGTTGCAGCTTGGCTGTACAAACGCAATGATAGAAAATTGTAATGATAAATGGGTGAAATGCTGAAATCAACGTCTAAATTCTAAAATAAATAAATAGATCAATTCATATTAATACTGCAAGGGGGAAATGCAATAGAAAGTTATTGAACTTACCCAGTTGAGTTGACATGCCATCAGGAGAAAGTGGAATTGAAGGAACACTCGACACAGAAAAACGCAGATATGGTCATAATAAATCAGAATCCTTCGAGAGAAGCATAAATGTCACGTAGTGGTAATAAGATTATATGTCGTGACGTCACGTAATTGGAACGAAAAAAGACTTATGGCAGGATGTTGAAGTAATTAAATATGACTTGTCCTTGTTATAAAACAGCAACACCTATTTTAACGACAGCAGGAAACATACGAAATTAGTTCAGGAGGAGATATGGCAATGTTTAGAAATGGTCTGGAATTATATAGCGTACATAAACTGTTCGTGTATGAGTATGTCGTTGTTCTGAATATACCACATCATATAAACTGAAAAGCTGATAGAAAGATTTTTAAAACCCGTGGAGTAGGCTGAAACAAAGCTCCGTTATCTTTAGTTTCGTAGAACACATTAATGTTTTTAAAATGCCACTAATGTTGGAATTGTTCAAAACATATTCGTTGGAATACTTAATACAATATATGTATATAGAGTAATTGTGACCCTGCTTTAAGGAAAACAATACAACTCTGGTTCGATGCACTGTTAATATGAGCATAACATGTTTAACGAATACTGAACTTTTTTATTTCCTAGTGGGAAAGAAAATGTTATTAATTTTTTCTCTGTGAGATAATATTTTTAAAGTGAAGGACATCTACTAATTGTTTCTAAAGGCGAGATACAGGGCGGGCCACGGCATCTGACGATTTTCCGTGTGAAACGTAACAGTACAAAATCTAAATAGTTATTCCTTGCTACATAAACAACATGGATCTCGACAAGGGAGACGGATCTACTTCTAATGACCTGAAATTGAAGCCAGCACAAGCCATGATCACCTAGAAGGTGAAATGGGTTTAAAAAAACAATTGAACATCACGTTCCGTACAGTACCTTATTTAAAATATTCCAATCTTCCTCCTCTCTTCCTTAGCTAGATCTTCATCCATTCTTTGCTTCCACACACCCAGGCATAGGCCAACCAATAACAGGCAAGTAAATCCCAATTCACCAGGCAAGATTAATCGAAAACGGGCGTCAAGTTGACCCAGCTTAATTGTGTTAGGCCAGTCGATCCGTCTCCCGTAGAAACAATCCATGCATAAACAATAGAACATAGAATGCAACTTTATGTCACTCAAGTTGTTAAATATCTCCTTGGATCTGTACAAAGCAGAAATCACCATGAAAGTTGTTTATCAACTATAAAGAAATAAGGACTTCTGATTCCAAAACTCGCTACACCAAACCAAATAGTTACTCGTCGACTGTGAAGACTACGCAGGTGGTGGGGAGTAGGGGGAGAATCCACTGGTTATTAGTATCAAACCAGTATCGAAGCACACTTCGTCATCAGGACCATTTCAACGGTCATCAACTGAACAAGTTAAGAAAGTTCTCAGGACATGTTATGCGATTTTCTTTGTCAGAATCAATTAGGTCGCGCACCACTACCACCATTTACAGATAAAAGTTCAAATCTTAATTCACTATTCATTTTCCAATGCAGTAAGAGAAATGAAGGCCAAACAATTCTCCTGAAGGAAAGAACTATTATTTCTAAGCACTCCAACCTCCACTTATTTTTGTAAGCGGCTGTACAAATTGGACTATTTGATCTTATTTATTTTGCCTATTATTCTACATATTTCATTAGTTTTTGTTACATATTTATGTACATATTTCCCAATATGATACTAATAAAAATCCTAGCTCGGCGTTCGTGTTAAGCGTCATTGCCAAATATTACTTCCTATTTCCTCGACTAAAAACAACTCTGAACGGAAGGGGTGTTGCAGCTATCCAGGGCTGGGTTGCAAGAGAAATACTTAAGTGTAAAATCTGTCTTAAGCAGACCATCGAACTCTACATAATACTGGAGTGACTACTTAAATAAAAAAAAACGAGCCGCACAGCGATAAGAAGAGTATAAAACTAAGCTCGAACTAAAAATTTGGTCCACATTGGATTAGACTGGAAGTGGACAAACAAGTTTAACATTTGCTCTGGCGTCTATCTTTAGCACTAAGTAGTCACTCCAGTATTATGTAGAGCTCGATGGTCTGACTTAAGTCAGAGTTTACACTTAAGTATTTTCTTGCAACCCAGCCCAGAAGATCACGACGGATGAGCTGAATTGTATAGAGTCTACCGGAAGTTTTCTCAGGCTGCATATCACACTTTTATTAACTTTGGCAGGAGTGTTTATCGATTATAAAGGTGACTGTTTTGAATAGAACAAATATAAATAGTTGGTAAGTTGATTTTATTCTTTAGAGCGCGATTCTTTCAACTTCCATGTCAAAGGTTGACTGTATTTATGTAGTG
>JAGDQP010054052.1:0-13419 GCA_022664845.1 Lepisma saccharinum
TATTCGCCACCTGGGGAGGCGCCTGGTGGGAGACCAGTAACTCCAACCGGGTATATACTTGTACATAATAAATAAAATATTTCCTTTGTGATTATTAAATAAATAAAATATTTATGAAATAAGATAACGTGAAATACTTTGAATTTTATATTATGTATCCTCCCTCGTGCGTCAATTCAGAATATATTTGTTAGCTCATTATTCATCGTTTCTCTTATTCATGAATAACTCATTTATCGATACTCTACTCATTTCCATACCCTCTTCATGTTCCATGGTCTTCATTTCTTTTACTCACCCGCTTAACACCAGACTGCCAGTGTTCGATTTGTAGCGGGGGATGGTTGGGATTTTCCCCTATCTGCAAAAATGTTCCCTAGCTCAGGTTACAGATATATATCATACCTCTAGCCTGGGATATGGACGATTCCAAAATACCGTGTAATACATCTCTCACTTATTCTTACCTCTCTTTGGAAATTGCACAAATCGAACACTGAGTCACCAGCAATACTAGCTCAGTTGGTACAACATTGGCTTCGCATTTGTAAGGTTCTCGGTTCGATTCCAGCAGCCGAACAACCTTAACGATTTTTATTTGTTACACCAGACGAATGACGTGATGATATCTTCAACTTAGGTCCTGGCCGACTCCGTTCCGCATCTTTTCTCCTACCCTATCCTGGCCTCAGCCATATATGCCTGAAAGTCATAATTGAAGTGTATTGAACGCAAGCTCGGCAAAATCAATTAAAATCTTCAATGTTACTTTCGTCATTTCAATATAGGTTATACATTTATCATCACACATACATATATTAAGATTGGGAGGCATTTTAACTAACACCCCAGCGGTGATCCAAAGAAGGAAACATATGCCACTCAGTTGATACGATTGTGACCTTTTAACTATCTATGGATTCCATGGTTTGGCATTTGAATATGAAATTTTAATGCAGGCAACAGGACACTCCATAGGTACTGACGGACAAAATTTTCGATGAACGTAGATGCGATATTCACAATTTTTAACTGCTAGAACAATACACGCAAAGTAAGTACAAAAGAAACAAACGAGAAATATAATAAAATAGAGTCAGAAAAAAAAGAATGCTTTTACAGTTATAAAATTTTAATATTTCCCAAATATTCTTACATCTTTGAGCATTTTTGACATCTTAGAAGTTCCACAAGATTTTTAAATTACCTTAATAATTCTACATCATTGCAGGAACAATCTTATTCACATCAGAAACTCTAACACCCCTGTACTCCAATATTAGTCAACATTTCAATATTATTAGGTGTTTATAAAACTTGACTGTCTAAAAAAAAACGCTAAGGCAAAGTTTTGTTTCTGAGTGTTTCCAATTCTTAAGTCATTAGATTTGCACTACTATTCGTTTTAACGAAATAATACTACAAACGAATGTGTTCAAGAGATATGGTTAATCTTCGTGAGTTTCACTCATACCTTTACACCATTCCCTATGCCAACTCATGTTGAACATCAGACAATATTGTGTTGAGTCATATTTCTGTCTACAAAAAGTACAAAACATATAACTTAAAAATTGCACATTGAAATTATATCATCTTACACGGGAATTAAACAACTGGAAGGTGGAAATTTAGAATACAATGTATATCGTTGGGGAGGGTTCAGCGATCTGTATACGAAATGGAAAGTAATTTGTGCACAATGAATACGGACTGCGAGAAAAAAAAGGCAAAATGTCTACACGTGAAAAAGGTAGACGAAAGCAAGAGTAATAGTTGCTGTACTGGCCGTGTGGCCGAGTGACGAACCCTCCCCAACAATATACATTGTGTTCTACATTTCCACCTCCCAGTTGCAGAATTCGCGTATTAGCATCAAAGATAAACCAACAACAAATCTTCACAAAATGTAACAAATACACCATTTACATATACTATATAAACGTATTCAATTCATATCTAACTCAGTCTTACATGCATACCACATATAATATAAAAACACCTTGTTTTTAAAACATAAAGTAGCTTTAAAAAAACCCACAAAAACACACACCGGAATAAAAAAGAAAAAACTTCAACCTTTACCACACACTGAATGAAGTATTTCGATGTAAAAACTTGAAGAATAATCACTGACGTCCAATCGCGACGTTGTTAGTACAGGATATTCGAAAGAAACGGAAAGATGGCACGCAGTTCGATATTGAAATTCTATTTTGCTGATAGACACACGCATATGGATACCACTGTATAATTATAAGTAAACCAGCATACGCTCTGAACTAGATATAACTTGTATCAATATTATATGTAATGGAATCGTATACAAAATTTTCGAATGAACCAATCGTACGTATTGACTATGATATTTATGTACTGAAAATGATGCATAGGAAAACACGATTTAATGAATTAGTAGTCCAAGTGACATTTGACAAGGATAGTTTTTAATAATTCCATTAGTCTTTCAGGGTTCTTTAAATTTATTATGTGAAACCACCATTTATTGCTTCAACTCCACATGCATCAAATGTCTCTTGTAGCAAAAGGAACTTATTCATACTACAGATTCTGTAATTGGAGAAAATCATTTAGTAAAAGCTTAAATTGAAAGTAGTTCCTTGAAATACTGCAAGTTTGAAAAACAAACAAACCAGTTTAAGCCCGTCATCGGGAAAAAGACGTTCTTTTCGATTGAAAGTGAATGCGCTAACTCGTATAGTAGGCTGAAACTACGTACTCAAAGTTAAGAAATTACAAGAAAATAATGTCATAGCACATGCCCCACCCTCTTGAATATTTATTTTAAATCTTTTTTTTTTTATGCTCTGGAAGCTAAACGACACATCGGAGGAAAGAATGGGTGTGATTTTCGGACTCCTCGTTGTTTATGATTTAGTAAAATTACAGGTTACCCCAACCTTCCGTTTTTTAGGTGCGACAGACGTTTTTTGCAGATTTAATTTTTCAATCTCAAGAACGAAAATATGAACCAATTACGTGAATCTGTTGCGAAGATTTACTTCACAACTCGATACTAAACATTTTAAATGAATCCCCAGAAGAAATTACCTTGTGAATCGTGGCAAAAGATGTACTCGTCCTTAAAATAAAATAAATATATACCAATTCACTCAATGGATTTATCTTAAATGATTCTATACTCGCAAATAAAACTAGCTACAATTCGACTGATTGATACTTGATACAGATTTCTGAATTACCTGCTTTCAGTTTATTGTATTATTATTTATAAGGACGCTGGTTAACTTTGACAATAAACCGAAGTTTTAAACTTAGCAATGATTTCTAGGCTTAACTATAATCCTGATAACAACACACCTCTCTGAACTGAGTTTAAGGGGAATCCTCACCAGGAATCACCCAAAATAATTTGGTCATCAGGTTAGGAATGTATCTACTCATACTTCTTTAAATATAAATTTCTGAATACGAACTTTCTTACAGAAAACAGAATTCTAACTTATAGTTTAGCATCAAACAATATTCGGAAGGTTCTAATCAAATCATAACCTTTTCCCCTCGAATATACAATCATAGTTTGTGTACAGGAACACGCTTTTTAGGACTGAGTTAAAGTTGCCCCTAAAAACCATAAAGAAATTCAAAAGAAAATTGAAGAAACATTTTTATTTTAAAATGTACCTTACCAAAGATCATATTATTCGTGTGAGCGATAAGTGTGCATACAATTTGCCTACGTAAATTTTACAAACTTAAACACTGGCTACGAAATAACTTACACAAGGAAGACAGAAAAGTTAATTCCGAAATCAAACAATAATTACCCAATTATTTTGAGCAATCGATCTTAGAGGAACAGGGTGGGACAAAAGTTACTATACCGCAATATTATTCAATCTTACTTTTAATTGTTTCAAAGTATTTATATTAATTTGTAATTTCAGATAATTAAGAAATTATAGCTGCTGCTACACGTCGATTAATTAAAAAGAAAAAAAACTGTTATCGAAGATTTGCAAACATTACATTAAACTGTGATTTATCAAAAACATTTCCAGAATCGTTCCCCTGAAACTACTCCATTCAGTCGTCAAACAATTTGCAAGTACACTGGAATAAATTAACAAACTGAGAAATAATCTGTTAAAAGAAAGAACTACGCTATTTGGAACATTTAACGTAACTATTAATTTAATTATTTGGATATTAATTAATAATACTCTTTATTCAGTTGAAATATGATGTGTTATAAAACAAAACAATATTACGGTAAAGTAATTTTTGGCTCACACTGTTTACAGGAGATACACTCAGAAGACATTTTCATAAAAGAAACAGAAGTCTTCATATTGAAAAGAACATCGAAATCCTGCTAAAAAAAAAAAACCTTACAAGTTTCAGGGAACAAATTTTGAATAATGGTAAAAAGTACATTTAACTATTTGGACAATGGATGGACTTCTAATTGTACTTAGGAACCAAAATACAGTAATATAAATTAATGTTGAATACATCATATATAATAAAGATAAAAAGGCAAACAAAAAATATTAGGTTGGTAGATAGTAGCAACTCGAAAATTATGAACTTTTACATCGTTATTCTTCATTCGCACAAATGTTGTTCTCAAATGATACATAAAACACACACGACAAGACCTCTGGAATACCACCATACTCTCTAATTTACTGGAATGAATATACAGTACAATTCACTCACTCACTACAAGCGTAAAAAATAATAATAAAAACTCTCTCACAAACGCACAAAATTGTGCTGAAGCAAAATTCTCAAGTGGTGCAACATTCTGTTCCATATATGGTGAAAAATGGATAACAAGTTATTCCCCAACAACAATACGTAATTCTGCAAATTAGTTTTAAAAAAATATAAATTCTCTCAAATGCATAACAAGAATATAATACACGTCTGCACGTATATTCTGAACAACATCCAAATGTAGTCAGTCCTACGCTTTCTTCTTCTTGTCTCCATCCCAGTAATATAATATCTGAGCGGCTATTATACCATTTGCAAACGACGCACATGCGTAAGTTAATATGAGAGTGGGGTCACCGGTTTCCTGAACTGATGTAAATATACGTGCTAATGAACCTAAGAACAACATGAATACTGTGACGGCTGATAGTTGTCCTGTACCACCATTTTTGTAGTTGGAGGAAGCTTGTATGAGCTGAAATTAGAAGAAACAAAATGGATTTTATTACTTCATAACACAACACTTTTTAGAAAGCTTGATCTACTAACAAAGAAACTGATTGGTGGAGCATTTATCTCTAACTATCGATAACCTTCCTCTTGAAATTACAAAGTCCCAGCTTTCGGACTCGCACCAAATCCATTGTCAAGGAACAACAAGCTTAACGAAAAAAATAAAAGCAAGATAAACGATATCCGGGATTGGACCACGTAGCTGATTGAATGGGAAGAATAGCATATACACCATCTAATAGAGCAAATTATACTCATTATAATAACTTTAAATTATAACCCCCATTAAAATTCTAACATCACGTTTTTCGAACTTGAAACATTCGTAGAAAAAATCGTTATCTTTACGAAATTGTTAAAAAAAATAGTAGATTAATCAACAGCAAAGCATAATAAGACATCTTCAAAAATTTTCGATTTTCATTACAATTACTACCACATGTTGTCAATATGAGAATTAACTTGCAAGTGATAAAAAAATGGCGTTTTCTGTTTATGTTACTAGAGTGCCATCTACGAGTCGTGTGAAATACACCATCTGTTGTTGTCTTGTTCTATTTTTCACTAATTTCCACAGTTTAATAACTTATTATCAACATCTTCACACTTTCTTTTTTCAACAAAGCGCACATTTTCGCACTATAAAAATGTAGTTTTAAATGCATCGATTATTTCAAATTGACAAAACGTGGCACTTGTATTGAAAATCGAAAAATTTTTGAAGGTGATTAGTCTTATTATCCTTTACTGTTAACTAATTTACTAAAATTTATAAGAATTTCGTAAAGGTAACGATTTTTCCTCGAATGTTTCAAGTTCGAAAAAAGTGATGTTAGAATTTGATTATGGTTATAATTTTACGCTGTTACAATCAGTATAATTTGCTCTGTTAGATGGTGTATATGCAATTCTTCCCAGTCAATCCAGTTAACTTGGTTCAATCCCGAACGTCTGGTTTGGACGTTCCACCTCACACCAGGAAGGAAAACATAGACTATGCTGAAAAATAAGTTGATTAATAACATTTTGTCTTCATTCTCATACTTCACTTTTTATTTAATCATTGTTGTTCCGTGAGAATGGGTTCAGAGCGAATCCGTAAGTTAGGATTTTGTTAATTTCAGCAAAAGAGATAACGAGAGATAAGCGCTATGATCAATTCTCTCATACATCACCAGTTCATGAGATACAGAGTCCTTGATTTGAAACCCAGTTTACAGGATTAACTGAAGTTATGTCCGCGACAAAGCATCGACATAAAAATCTCCATGGAAATCATAAGTAATTCTAACCAAAAGAGGTTCTTATGAACACAGACTCAAAAAAAGGTATACTTTACGAGCTAGTTTCTCTCGCGGTATAATTCCTAAAACGAGAATATCTGGACAAACAAGGAGACGAAGTTGAAAATGACAATCAAAGCAGCATCCAAGAAAGGCAGAGAATCCACATATTGCAAGGGCAATAAACAAATCACATTGGGAATAGAATTTACCCAAGGCTTAAAAGTATGTTAGTAAAATGTCATCTAATAATACTGTACTTTAAACATGCTTAACGTAAGGACATATTACTTCATCAGCTCCTTTGTTCAAAATAAAAATAATTGGTAATTCTTACTGCTCTTGTGATCTAAAAAATCTACTAGGAGATATTCATCACACACTATTACAATGTTTTAGATATAACAGTGCTTAAAAAGAAACTATTAAATAAACTGAACATTCCTTTCCATTGAGGTCGTTCAAGTATCACGTAAGCATTCAAGGGTGAGAGCGGATCACAGCAATCCTTACGTTAAAAACATATTAGTGTAGATTTAAAGATATATTTTGGGGGTCTACACAATAACGATAAGAAATCTGACAAGTCTTATGTAAGCACAAGGGAAGGATGTCAGGAACCTGCTTATTTTTACTTATAAGGGGAAGAGGATATAAAATAACTAAAAATGTGGTTATGTAATACTTGAACGACGACTTTGGTAGAATCCTCTACACAAGTGGTTTATAATTCTAAATTTCTTTAGCAAAAATAAAATTAATATATGTATAAAACGATACTCAAATATAAAATTAAAGCGAAGGGAACTAACTAACTATTAAAGCGGTCTCACAATAAAATACATTCTGATGAAGCCCTTTAGCATCGATTGAAATATGTCAAGATTAATGCATAATGATGAAGTGCTTTCAGATCGAGTGAAATATGGTGGAGGTAGTCATTAAGAAGAGCATTAACGTTTATTTAATTTCCAATAACTTCAAGTCTTTTAACTTCTTATTAGCCTAAAGAAATCAGTTAGCTTTTGTGAATCACAGAGCAAATCCTTCAAAATGTTATGATATTGTGGAGAATGCTCTAAAACAATAGATGTAAAATGCCTTTACGATTTGGTTTGTTCTTTCAACAAACCACGCCGTTCATTCTAGAGACAACCAATTACAGTGATAAGACTAAACAGGACAATGCTTAGTCAAAAATAGAATAATCAATTGAATGGTCCAATTGAAAAGGCTTGATTCAAAGACCAAGGAGGGAGAAAATTTAGACTGTATTAAGGAAGAAAAATCATATGCGAAGACAAAAAGGACTGAGATGAAAGGAGAAAGCTGAACGTGAAATGAAGAATATGTCGCTCTCAGCTAACGAAGAATGATGGTGGTATTTCTATTTCAAAGAAGACAGGATGTCACCAAAACCAAGCCTATGAGGTCTATGAGGAAAACTCGGTGGGTCTCCAGACTCCGGTGGCCCTCCTTCATGGTTGGTTGGCCAGCCCACCGAGTTTTCCTCATGGTGATTACGGTCTTGAACTTAGGATCGGACTGGATAGGCATGCAAATTTGAATCTTGCTGCCGACCATTGCAAACACCTGGATAGTACGTAGACTATCCTCGCTGCTACAACCTTGCTCCAAGAAAAGTGCTCGCCGAAGTATGTCATCCCTAAGAAATGTGACGGGCTTAAGCTATAAATATTTATCAGCGCACAGAGAATAAATCAAAGGTTGCTACTAAATTTACAAAAGTAACGAAAACTGAGACGAATGATTAACTCTACAGGAGAAACAAGTATATACAATTGGAAGGCATTTAACACGTCCAGCTTTGTAAAATAGAAGACTCCAATAGACCGCGGCGACAAAGTGTTTCGAAAGCGTTTCCAGACATAAAAAGAAACGAAAGAATAATGTCACTCCTGCAGGCAAACAATTTCTCTTCTTTTTATCCCATATTTTTTTAACACATTAATCCCAGATGCAAACCTGACAAGAACCTTCTCCTGCACTTCCTTTCCTCATACAACATAAATTGCACCGTGTGTGGCCGCCGCTCCGCACCCTATGTCATATCTCCAAAGACGGATTTCAAGCCAAGAGACCAGCGTTGCCGGCCCACATGTCATTCGGCACTTTCCATCAATCAAAGGTTCCTAACCAGAAGAGCGAAATTTGGCAACATGAGCTGTCGCCGAGTTACACCTCAATCAGATCTACATCAGCAGAGATTTTTAGTTAGCCACCGGTGTTGCCATATCCACCTGTGTTCTGGCAACGGGGTTATCTCGGGTTCATCTCTCCCCCCCCCCCCTTTTTTAAAGTACACACCTGCATTTTGAAAGCTCAGAAACAACCACCACGGTCTCTGACAAGAATAACACTGCAATCTCTTGTTAAATATAACTTCCTGTGTCACTCAAAAATGTACTTAATGTGTCAACTTTGTTTTTTCCTTCTGTTTTAAAAAGTGAAAATGTTTCGGAAGATCAGATACGTTGCTCAATAACCACAACCTTAAGTGTGCTTTAAAGTAGAAAACAATTAGCGAATTAATTTAAACGCTTGCTTCTATTTGAATAATAAATGCGAATGTTAATAAACAGCAGATTATACAATTCACTTATTTAGTACCTTCAGAATAAGAATATAAAAATATAATCTTGTATCAATATCGAAAGACATTTCTATGTATGCTTTGATCTATTAATAAGAAATTTTCATAATTTTACATGAACTAATAATATGAAAATAATCCCATTGAACACCAACACAATGTATTTTGTCTGAAGAAATTGTTGCGGTTACTGTGTGTGTGTGTTTTTATAATAAAGTATACTGTATAAGCCATGTCCGCCTATTTTAATTACAAAAAAATAATCTCCATGTTCCATTAAGTTCTTAGAAGTCGGATATCCATTTAGAAATGAACTCCTATGACATGATGACAAGTTAACTGTTAAAATATTTTGGTATCTTTAGTTAAAAGGCGTTTCCACACCACATGTCTTGAGTATTAAATTTTCCTTTTTTTTTCTGCTCGCAAGTGTGTGCAAATTCCACTGCACTATGTTTATTCACTACTTGGAAATAAATGGCTAAGAAAATAAACCTTTGAAGTCTATTATATATAAAAACTAACTAAACTAAACTACTGGCGTAACAGACCGATAGGTCCTGAGCCTGTCCCAACGCCATCTGTCCGCGGTTCGTGGAACTGCATCCACTTGAGTGACGGATGTGGTCAGCATGCGCGCCACATAACCACGAACAAGTGTATCAGCTTTCTAGACCGAGTGTGGCCTCACGACGCTGCGTGGACGTCGAAAAGTGGGACTCCAGCCGGGAACTGAACCCGGGACCACGCGGACATGAGTCCAACGTTCTAACCACAAGACTATGGAGCACCCGTCTATTATATATACTAAGGTAAATAAAACAATGAGGTGAATTTAGATGTGCAATAATTGACCGGAATGGACAATTTAGTCTCCCACTAGAATACATGTTTGGACCACAGTGGTGACTACGTGGAATTTTGGTGCAATACAATGAGCGTGACAGAACGCAGTTTCATATTTGTACACCTTCACGCTTCGGAATAAATTCAATATTCACCTTATCTTTTGATTATCCTTGGTAAAATAAAGAATAGGAATCAGCCCGATCTATAATTAATCATTTTTCAACCATACTTTCATTTATATCAATCAGTGGTTCCGAATCTTTTTCCACTTGCGTGGTCCTTGGAAGCACGTTTCCATAACTGTACCCTTCATATCAGTAAAACGTGTAATAACAGCTCTATAATGACATGATTAAAAAGCAATGGAATAATAAGGTGAAGAGACTTTGAATCTACACTTATATTCATATTCCGTAAATTAGACCGCTCGGTTGGTCTAGTGGTTAGCGCTGCTGACTACGGATTGAAGGGTCCTGGGTTCGATTCCTGGCGCTGCCGAGGATTTTTTCCCCAAGGCATGTGAGTCTTGGGGGAACTGCTGTGAATAAAAGATAGGGCGATCACAGTGAGAGCTTAGGCTCTCCTGTCTCCGGGAAGAGGTCTCATCCAGTAGTGGATCAAATATGGCTGTGATTTATTTATTTATTACGTAAATTAATACTTACATTTGTTACTTTAATATACGTCCAAATACAAAATCCCACAATCTTAATATTGCACATACACTTTGTGAAGAAGGATTATATATATATATATAATAATAATAATAAATCACAGCCATATTCAATCCACTAGTGGATGAGGCCTCTCCCCGAAGGGAGGAGTTGGTCTACTGCTCCCACGCTGACCAGACGGGTTGGGAGAGGAGAGCCGAAGCTCTCACTGTGATCGCCACTGTCTTTTATTCACAGCAGCTCCCCAATTGTCCTCACGATGCTGGGTCAACACCGAAATTTTTGAGCCCCCCACCGGGAATCGAACCCGGGACCGCTCGCACTGAAGTCGAGCGCGCTACCGACTAGGCTACGCAGGAGCTCATATATATATATACACACTTCGCAACTTTGCAATGTTAGTTGTTGTTGTTTTATTATTTCATAATGATGCTCCCAAAATACAATACGGAATATACACTTGAAACTTCGCTATAATGGAGGCAGACTTGGGAAAACTTCAGGCTTCCTAAGAACGGAAAGGCAATGTATTACACGGTAGTAGGGAAATATTTTATAATTGATTTTGTATTTCTTTTTATTAAACTACTTACTGAAAGATTTTTAAGGAAAACATATGACGCACGATTCTGAGGTGAACTTACTTCTATGTTTTAGCTCCAAAATGTAATAATTTTGAACATACAGAACTGCAGTTATGTTTCTCTTTAGTCTTTTGATAATTTATCATGTTTCTAGAATTTTTGAATATATGTTGCACAGTATTTTGCAAATTATTCTGAATAACTTGTCAGATAATAATATATAGTTAGTATATTAATTTACCTTACCAATACAGCATACGTAGGCAATAATACATTTTCTACTACACGATGAGTTGATTTACGCGTTCATCAATGACGTCTTCGCAAACTGAGGCTGTCAAACAGCTTACAGGGAGTTAAGATGAGGACACTGAATTACTTAAACCTTAAAGACTGTTAACACAGAAACTGTGAATTAAAAGATGTACCAATAATTGAAGCTACGGCTGAAAGAAAAGGACGGATCATAGATGCTAAGGTAACCTCTTGAAAATATAGATTATGTACATCCCCAATCCTCAATCTTTACGTGGTGCATACCTCCCTAAATTCCCTCTATTAATTACATTATATAGAGGTGTCATTATTTGAAAATCCTCCAACGTACTCCCCCACTTCACAGCCGTGTTTGGAACAGAAACTAATCTGCGTCTCACTCAGATGAACTACCAGTATACTCCTGGTTTCATTAACGTCTCAGTCATGTACGGATCATCATTTTTAAAACATTCGACGACAGGTAATCTTACCGTTGCATTAATAAACGCAAACGAGGCATTTTTTTTTCTCTCTGTTAACTCCTAAATTTAGTCTTTCATCGAGATAATTTGAAAAGGACGTTGCACGAACAAAATCTAAATAACGTCGCTTGAAAACATCAGATTCTGATGACATCATAGCCAAGTCACTCCCGAGCTTTTCTTTCTCCTACAACGAAGTCAATCAACTAAATCTGCTGTTGAGTTAACCTTAATTTCTAACGGAAACTAAATTGCAAAGCTCATATAGATAGATAGATGGATGATGGTGCAATATCAAACACAAGCACCAGCAGCAAGGCTATTTTGTGAATATACGTTAAGAGTGTGTGTCCAATTGATGAGAATGTGATGACACGAGACTCAAGTTTCTGGAAGAGATCAAATGAGGCAGAAAAGACTGGAGGAAGACATCTTCATCCCTTCAATCTCGCACTCTTTCGTCTCTGTCTTTTCTGCATCTTAAGAAGAAGGCTCTGAAGTCCCGGGCTTCATCAAGACGGCAACTGCAGAAACAAGCCGAGTCATTAACACTACCGCCTCCTAATGGCATACGCAATTAGGCGCGGCCCTCATTAATTGGAAAGTTGGAAGGAAGAGTCTTTGCCTGGGAAACTTGGCTGAAAAGACACGACGGGGGAGAAAAGGGTTGGTCTGAGAGTTGCGAAGGTTTTCAAGAGAGACAGAGAGAGAGAGAGAGGATAAGGTCTAGTACTTTGCCAGCTAGGAACCCAACTCTTATTCCGAAAAAGGATGCACCAAGAAACTTGATTAAAGCTGCCAACTGAACTACGAACTTACTAAGTAAATGGAATAATCAAGAAAAAAAGAAAAAAAAAAAAGAACGAGAGGGAAATATTCCAGAGGAAACACAACTCATCTAATCCAGTGCTCACTCTAACACGAATACGCCATACTCCTGTCTCGAACAAACTTCTCAGTATCATAATCAATGTATTCAACCATATCCTGCATGTATAATAATAATAAGAAAAAAAAAAAAACCTACGGCAACACCTGCACATGACTTCGGAAGATTATGAAATAATTCTGTGACAATTACGTGGAGTCACACAAAAATAGCTGTAAAATCTTAAATGATATTTGGCGATTTCATAGCATACTCGTGTACAGAACCAATTGATAAAATAACTTATATTTCTCTATTTTTTTAATCCTACCTTAGCTCTGAAAAGCTTTGAAACTAGACGGGTTAACTTACCACGAAGAAAACGGCCGCATAGTTCCTTGCAGAGTTAATTTTATCTTTATTTTTCTCTTACTGGAGGATGAGGACCGTGTAAAATACATCAAAAGAAGTGAGAAAGATGGTTAATCTTAAGTCACCTAAAAGGTGACTGAAAAGTGACCAAGTTGATGAAACGTATGTTAAAAATACGCATAAAAACTAAACATATAGCGCTACTTAATGCAATAAAA
>JAGDQP010054053.1:0-13419 GCA_022664845.1 Lepisma saccharinum
GACTGTCCGGTATTTAAAGCAGAAAAACGTATTAGAGAGCTGATGGTAATAGAGAAAATATCTGCTGGAGATGCAAAACGTCGCGTAAAAGAGTCTCAGCGCACCCTTCCCTCTGGTGCGTTTTCTCATGTAGCCAAAATAGCAGTTAAAACTGTCTCGGTTGGTACCCAGACAGTTAACGTATCAACACAAACAGAGTCTGTGGTGCATGACGACACTCCGAAGCCGCCCAAAGAATCGGAGACGCCTAGCAATATGCCGCCGGAGAGTCAGGGACAAAAAACACCTGTGAAGAGCTCTAGAGCTGCACGGGTTAAGCCTACTTTTAGTCCCTATAGGGTCTCCAAATTAGCTCGAACTTCACCTCTCGCTACGAGCATTAAGACTTTGACGAACGTTTTGGCTGCACAATTAGCTCAGGATGAGTCTGTAGATACTATCCATCAAACAAGTTCATCTTTGTCCTCCGACATGGTTGAGGACCCCCTGATGGATATAGATTTTAATCTCGTTGGAAGGAGAGGCAAAACTAGGTATAAACTTAAACTTAAACGGTAATCTTTTACTTGTTTTTGAAGATTTTTATGATTTCCGTTTATTTTATATGATTATGCTCCTTTGCTGTTAATTTTTATAGTGTAGATTTGTTTTATCTTGTGAAGTCCCATTTACAGGCTTCCATTAAGTTTTATAGTGTAGTTTGTTTTATTTGTAAAGGCCCGTTTACAGGCTTGGTTTTTATTCTGGCCATTTACACCAGTGTGCTGATTGTGAAGACGTTTTACATCTTCATCTTTTATATTCTTTTATTATTTTAGTTAACAGCAATTTTTAGACGTGACAAAGATAAGGGGCTTCCCCGTATCGGGACGGGCGTAAGCCATAGTGCTATTACCGCCCATAAAATTCATTTTATCATTTATCATTGTGAAGTCCCATTTACAGGCTTCCATTAAGTTTTATAGTGTAGTTCTGTTTTATTTGTAAAGCCCCGTTTACAGGCTTGGTTTTTATTCTGATTGTGAAGACCTTTTACATCTTCATCTTTTATATTATTTTATTATTTTAATTAACAGCTATTTTTAGACGTGACAAAGATAAGGGGCTTCCCCGTATCGGGACGGGCGTAAGCCATAGTGCTGTTACCGCCCATAAAATTCATTTTATCATTTATTTTAACCTTATGATCTGAAAAATCACATTATATCTTACAACCGAAACTTTCCAACATGTGTAATTTTAATTTATATAATTCATGTGTAATGTAACGGGGACATCTGTTAAAGTTATTTCTCTACGTAGAAAGTAACAGCTTCAACCGTATAATTTAAATGTATGTTCAAAATTTTCTAAGTGCTACCCTCTTATGGTTGGGACTACTTTCTTCATTACTGTCTAGAAATCGTCTTTTTTCTTTCTTTCTTTGTTTTTAACGGCGCTATCGATATTATTGTCAAAGAATTTTAAAATAACTAGTTGTCCTAATAAAATGTGAAACTACAACGTAGAATGTACAATACGACCTTTGTCTGTTTATGAATAAACTTACAATTATATCGGCACGGTCATAAGCTATAGTGCTGTTAACAATTAATTTTATATTTTAACTAACAATTATATGTTTCCAAACATAACTTCATTTATTCTTGTTGAAATACTCTCCTTCCAAGTTCATAATGTTGGAGTCACGGGGGGATATATCCCACATATCCTCCCTTACCTACGCCGCTGTTCCCTTCCCCGCGAAGAATGGTCAAGGGACTTCACAGCCTATTTATTACCAGAGAAAATCTAGCCCGAGTTTGTTTTCGCTGTCAAGCCAGCGCTGGTGAAGTGAAAATTCTCTATTGAGTTCAAAATATACAAAAGTCAGTACTATTTTGGCGAACAATAACAAGAGAAAATAATAGGTAGGTAGGTCTACCAATTGTTTGTCCCAGGCAGGAATCGACTTAATAATCCCAGGGATTTTTGCTGTGATAGCTGCGTTTTTTATTGAACAAACAAGTTCAGTTGATGGCGAATGTAGACTGGTAATTTATAGAAGTTAAATAAGGAAAAGAAATTATCTTCAGGTGACGCAAACATATTTCATTTGAAGGGTGAGAGGAAAAACAAGGAATGTTACAAAAAAACTTTTTCGAGACCTTATACACAAAGAGTAGTTTGCCAATCCTTTTGCCGCTTTTTCCAGGGACATATGGAATATTCTCAGGAGTTCTACGTCTCAGGACGTATGGAATATTCCGTTCAATAGTACCACATTCACCAACAGAAAGGGCACAGAACCTGAAAATGGACCTTCCTTCTTTCTTCTCCTTCCCCTTTATTTCTTATCTAATTTTATAAAATTAGCGTGGACCTTCCGAACCGCACCCGATACGCCTAACAATGCCCTTTTATTATCACAAAACGTTAACTGAAGATGAATTGCAAAACATCTCAAGTCCACTTTTGTCGTATTTACATTTTTTTCTGTTCGTCGGTATTTATGTTCCTATCCACTTCCATAAATATTACATCCTAATCCCAACTAAAAAACCTTTTTTAATATAAAATAATTTCAGCTGAACAGAATAACATACCAAAACCTTAGACTGTTTTTGTTCCTCCTGAAATAAAATATACTCCGGTGAACTTGGGATGTTTTGCAGTTCAGGTCCTCAATTTACCTTTGAATATTATTTTGTAATATTTCTCGCACAAGAAACTTCCAAATGAATTTGCAACTTCCTAAGGGGTCATCATCAAGGACACCTTTTCTGAAATCTGCTATCGGAAAGTTCTTCTAAAACTATATATAAAGCGCTTATTTTTTGTTTTATCAGTTATATTCGATTCGAAAATAATGGAATGCGATATAATCTATAAAAATACACAGTTGTACCAATAATATATATTTAAAGTTAATGTAAACAAAGATCTCCGACAAAATGGCAGCACTGTCTCCGTATATGTCTCATGTATTTTATCCTATCACGAAATTTCAATGCTGCTACTACAAATTCAAGTCTAGAGAATTCTTGTATTTAGTCTATAAGCGAGGCTTGAAGCCCGAACTCTCGGAGCCATCACAGAACGTATCTCTGTTTGGGTCTCATTTCTGTGGCGAAGCACTACCTCTGGTGGGTATGTGTGCATATTTGCATCCTTTTTGATGAGGCGCATTGTTTATCAAGTATAATAACATGTTCCCTGTGTTTGAAATCTTTCGCCTGCGGTCCTTAATTATAAATATGTATATTTTAATGATTTCAAATAAAATATGTTGGTACTGGGTTCGTTTCCCAAAAATGGGGACAGTATTTTGTGTTTGTTTTGGACTGAGATTTCGTGCAGACTTTGAGCAGCTGTTGTGCTGCGATTATTATTATTATTATTATTTATAATAATAATAGTACTCCGTTGCTATTGTTGTGTATGCATATACAGTTAGCACTATATTTGTTGTTGGGTTGTTATAACCATTCTTTCCTATAGTAGTTGTTGGTAGTCGCTGTTGACATCTGCAACTGTCAGAAGGGCTTGGAAAACCAGGCCCTACAGTTGTCTGTTTAGTTGGATTCTGAACCACTTCATGTGATCGGCCAGTGCGGAGTTTGAGCTTGTGGCTATGTGCATACGATGATCGTGATAGCCTCTTCTGTATCTCTAGGTCATTTTAGGCCATAAGTTTGTTTGTTAAGAGCAGTTTGATCTCTAACAGTTTTTTTAAGAAGAGTTTTGTTTTCTACGTATATCTGATAGTGTTGTATGTACCTTAGTGGCCTGGTCCAGTTCATCGAACATGGGTAACGCCCGTTTTTATAATTATAATAGGCCAGTGTGGTATGGTAGTTCTCGTTGTGCTTACAGGGTAATACCCCACTCTATTTGGTTTGTTGTATAATCTTTCCTATAAAATCTTTGGCACTAGATCGTTGTTTTGGTGAAAAACTGTTTGTTCTACTTCAGCACAACCGTGCTAGAAAGTGTGTTTTTGAAGTTTTGATAATAAATGTACATCCCTCATATGTACTGACTTAAATTCATTTTAAAAGGCCTATCTGATTTCACAGAAGGTCTGGGTGTGGTGATTGTGGGTTTCTTGGACAGCTTGGCTACTGCTTGTTTGTCCCCGAAAAATGTATTCGGTTTGATTATCTGATATCTCATATATATATATATATATATTGTTTCTAGCATTGGCAGTATTAGGTACTCGAAACCTTTGATTCTTTCTCAATATTTTGTTAACATAATGTGGGTGTCACATTTTGTGCTAAGTGTAGCAAATTAGTCATCTTTTGTTAATATCAGTGTTTTGCCTAAGCGACAGGTCTTTTGAGGTAAGTTTAACCTTTTCCATTAACCTGTTAGTCCAAACGTGTGTGAGGAGAATTGTGGTTGGGCCCCTTATGTGGATTCAAACCCTTTATTTTTAGAGGGTAAATTAATGTGGAGGATTTTGGAAGCTGAGCTTCGTTTTATTTAACATCAAGTTTTGAAGATAGTTTCGTTTTTTCTTAAAAACTATAGTGGCCTTAATGAAGGCCTTTGTTTTTATTTTCTTAAAACAAGTTTTATGTTTTATTAGTGTGGAGGCTTCAAGTTTGTTTTCTTCAAGGGAGTCCAGCGCTATTGCATTTACTCTGGATTTCCCAGTTTGTGTGGGTTTTGTGTTGTAAAGGTTGTTTTACATACTTTGGTTTGTAGATCCCTTTTTTTGTGTGTAAGTTGTGGGATCTTGTAAATTTTGCCACAGTATTTTCAATTTGGCTGTGGCATCATTCTAATTGTCGTGCTTGTGGAGCTAATGTTACTCTGAACAAGATTCAAAGTTGGTTTTTCAGTTTGAATATAGGTACAGGACTGCGTTGCACTTCACGAATAGTGTGCCTCTGTGTTGAAGGATTCTGGTCTTTGCCTCTGACCGGATACGAACCCGGCCTTTTTCCAGAGTCACCTCAGAAGATTTTTAGCCGGGCCGGGCTAAATCCTGTTGTAGTCCATAATACTTCCATTTTTGTTCCGTAGTTAACAAAAAGTATTTTACGAAATCGATCGGAATAAAAGTTAAATTTTGTGTCAATTGAATGTTGAACTTATCAATACGTAGTTCCTGACTGCATAAGCTCTCACAAGCGTTGTCATGTCATACATGTATATCTTTATGCATGACCAGTTTGTTTGTTTCTTTCTTTCTTTTCAGAAAAATCTCTTCGGGGAATAATTGTACAGCTCCAAAGGTACTTTTAAAGTCTCCAGGGTATTTAAAACTAGGTTCCATATGCTATTATTAATCTTTCTGTTAATTATTAGAACATTTCTGGAGTATATTTGTGAGCTCTGGGAACAATACTCCTGGTACATTCCGAAAGAAACGCTCATTCTTTTCCAGATCCCTGCAATCGGGTCCGAATTTGGTACGTTCCGGCTCAGGCCCACATGCAAAATGCATCGGCCCGAAAAGTGACTAATTGTGTTCGAGTCCACTTTTCTGGCTGGGACGGGCTGGTCCCCGTTTTCCGAAATAGTATCGGGCCAGGCGAGTCGAGCCGAGATGCGGAATTTTCCTAATTTATACATCAGAAAACATGGCACAATAAAGTTTGCTAAATTTGTTGCTAGACGTTAAATTTGTTCTGTTTACCGTGCAAATCGTACAGCAGTTTAAGAAAAAGAGACAATATCAATTATCAGACATAATCAGAAGTGTTAACAGGTTTGTCTATTTACAAACGAATTTAGAAAACTATAGTGAACTTTATTTTGCATGCACCATTCTGGTAACTTTGACTTCGGCCCGTCACGATTAAATGAATGCCATAATTGTTAAAATCCATAAATATCCCTGCCCTAGGTGGGATTTGACCCTGCGACCTTGAAGACGTTAGCCTAACGCCTCAAAACCACACAACTACCTCGTCGGCAGAAACGAATTTAGAATTTAATTTATTTTTAAGGCCTTTAGGCAACTTTGGCTCATGTCGGATGAATGATGAGATGAATTTTTGGAACGAAGAAGGTAGGAGGAAACGGAAGAACCCCGAGAAAACCCACTCATCCGGTGTTTGTCCACCACAAAGCCCACATAGCATGAGCAGGGATCGATCCGACGACTCCTAGCGCCAGAGGGTAGTGTTCGTACCAATTTAGCCACCGCGACCCAAATAAATTTAGAGAACGAACATATGCGAGTCAGTTATGTTTCAGGCTACAAACTTCCTTGTTATACAACAATTTTTGTAGTTCCTACTATTTATTTCAGCTTTAGATATTAACTGCATTTCCAGAAGGGGTCGTTTTTTCCAACCACTTTGCCCGTCCACGTTTGGGTGGGAAATTAGCTTCTGCGAAATTGATGAAACTACGACCAATATTGTTAGGTGTACAGAATTACAGATATATCACTAGTTCTTTTATATATATATATTCTAATTTAGGAGACCTTTCTATATTTATTTATTTATTCTTTTCCCAGTGCGAACCAGAGGTTGTACGCACTTTTATCTACATCTCATTTTTTACACAAGTTGCAAATCTTCACATTTTCTCTACATGGGTACATATCAACTTTCTCCATATCTGTATATACACTAATACGGTTGATGTACACAATACACATGATTATAATAAGTTGAAAACAACACAAAGCTAACACAAAGATTGACCAATAAACATTTTTACATAAATCTTTAAATTTCATAATTTATCCTGCCACCCCAATTCCTTCCAACGCTCCTCCCTGACCATAGTGATATACTGCCCCACTGCTTTTATAGTCTTCGTTTCCATCCTGTCCTACCCTTTTATTGCACCTAATATTTCACCCTCAGTCAGACTTCCCAGTAGTTTTTCTCTGGTTTCCTCCGTTGCCTGACACAAGAAAAGAAGATGTCTTTCGCTGTCCTCCTCACCACCCAATGGACATAAGGGTTTACCTTCTTCATTATTTCTTCGTATTTGATTCCAACCACCTAATCTAATCCACGCAATACCCCCCCCCCCTTTTCTTTCTTCTCACAAACCGAGATATACTTAGCCCTTCCCCATGCTTCTTGCATCTGCCCATGAAATGTCAGGGATACCTTTCCATTGCACTCCGCAATGATCTCTTGCCTGTCTATATCCGCCATTCACTCCTTCACCTGCTGCATATCTACATTATCTATCCTCCTTCCCTCCCATACCTATCCTATATAACTCGCTTCTCGCCTTCATTACCCACTGCCCTTCATTTCTCTCTTCCATTTGATGATACATGCAATTACTTTTTAATGTCTGTTTGTTCTGCTCACATAATTTCCCCCAGTACTTTATGGCCTGCCATTTCAACATAATTTCTTCCCTATTTGCACCCCATTCCATCAAAACACCGCAACTAGCCGTGCCTATACTGACTCCCAAAAGCTTCTTGTAGAACTGTACTTGTATTTGTGTAGCCACCGTTCCCCCTTCCATTCCCCATAGCTCTGCCCCGTACTTTAAGCCGCCTAAAATTACCGCCCTAAACATTCGTTCAATAAGCCTGGCTCTCATGCCCGGTATCTTGTGTACTGCCCTCATAAAATCCTCCAGTTCGTATTTCGCCTTGCCTTTACCCGATCTTATGTGCCGTGACCATTTCCCTGACATTGCTACCGTTAGCCCTAGACATTGAAAATATTTAACCCGTTCTATCACCTCCCCCCATAAGTCCACTGTTCTCCCCGCCCATACTTGTATCCATTTTTGAAAACCATTATTTTTGTTTTCCTTACATTCACTGCTAATTGAATGCCGTTGCAATAATTCTCTAAATTATTCAAAGCTCGCTGTAATCCCTCTCTGGAATTCGCTAACACAACTAGGTCATCTGCATACATCAATACTGGAATCTCCCTATCCCCTATTTTTGGTATATCCTGTCGTCCCTCCATAAGATAACCCGCAATATCGTTTATGAACAGCACAAACAGCAGCGGGGATAACACACACCTTTGTTTCACCCCAAGCGTCGATTTTTGCAACTGTGTAACCTTATTCCCTTCGCATTCACACAAAAGAACACATTATTATACACTGCCTGCAATGCTCTTATCGTTTTTGCTGAGACGCCGCACTATGGTGCCAAATACCGAAAACGTGGCGAAAAGTCCCCCCAAAAAAGTTGTAAGTAGGGAAGTTTTAAGTCCCTCAATAGTTAGGTTGGTACCTGCCGCCTTCAAAATGAGCGTTTACAACGGTCAGTATAAGCAGCTGACTACTTTAAGCTGCTGTAACCTCTCGTGAATGGTGAGTCGCATATCGTCACATTAAAACGCTATCGGTATTTTATATTCGACCGCGCAGAGTATTTTGTACTGTTTACTAGTTTGGCATACATTCAAATGGAAAAAGCTGTTGAAAGTTATATATTAATTGTTATTGTATAACTTAAACAATTAAAATACGCTTGTAAATTGTCGATTTTCAAATGTCGTGATGCAAAAGTCGAAAGTCCCACGATGTCCCACGATCAAATAACTTGTTCTTATGACCAAAATCATTGTTTAACATAGTACTACAAAGCCTGAAGCCCGTTCGTGCCCGTTTTGTATTGTTCATTTTTTATTCAATAACGTTTCCTTTTTGGAGCCATTAAACATTTCCCTGGTTTTAGTTCTTCAAATAATTGTTTGTATTGTTAGTTTTGTTGATTTTACTTTTACTGTTAGTAATAAAAATAATTGTTGAGCATGTTTATTAACAAAATTTCTTTATTAATAAACATATATGTGAATAAATAAATAAAAATAAATAAAGCGCCTACTGAGGAATGCCACAGTGATTTCAGATCATTAGCTGACCTAAGTAGTAGCTCGGATGAATCATATCATTCTTCTGATGATGAATATTGAAGCATATGTGTATGTTTATGTTTAAGATAAAAAATAAACTTTAATTTCAATACAATTTTTTATGTGCAAAAGTAATTCAAAATGAGGTACCTTAATAATACATACTTTATATTACAGCTGTCATTTCTTACATCTGCCTCATAATTTTCCAACAAATAACATTGTATAAAGAATCTGTGACCTCAACAATATTATAGATGCCGATTTCCATTGATATATTAATATTTTCTATACTTAAGTCCTCCATATTGGATCCGACATTTTGTTTTTTGAAAAAATAATGTCAAATTTGAATTCAGCGATCCCAAACCCATTATTATATGTAAGTTTTCAAACACAACCGATTTGCATTTATTGAACACATTTTTCAATTTCATATCCGCCATATTGGATCCGCCATTTTGTTTTTTGAAAAAAATAATGTCAAATTTGAATTCAGCGATCCCATAACCATTATTATATGTACGTTTTCCAAAAAAAACAAAAAACATATGCATTTATTGAACACATTTTTCAATTTCATATCCACCATATTGGATACGCCATTTTGTTTTTTGACAAAACTAATGTCACATTTGAATTCAGCGACATCAAAAACACTATTGTAGTGAAGTTTCTGAAAAATAAATCATGTTTTCGACTTTTCGCCACGTTTTTGGCACTTGGAACCACTGTGTGCCGTGCTCCCACAGCTTTTGCCACAAAATATGCCTATTAACCGTACAAAATGCCTTCTGAAAATCCACAAAGCACGCATACAACTTTCCCCCGTTATTCACTGTCCAACTTTTTATAACCGTCTGCAATATAAATACATTATCCAACGTACTATACATTCTGCGAAACCCTGTCTGTAGCGGACTTATCGAACGTTTCAGCCCATTCCGTTAGCCTCCTACACAGTATTTTGCAATATGCTTTCCCCATAATTGGAACAATTGACACTCCTCTGTAATTACTTGTATTATTTTTGTCTCCTTTCCCCTTATATATTGGACATATAATAGGCTGTGACCATTTGTTTGGAAATTTTCCTTCGCGAAACAATGAATTTACTAGCTTGATCCCTATTTCCATCATATTCCTATTCTTTGCGGCAGCCTTGCACATTTCTCCTCCAGTGCCCTCAATATCTGATGCCTTCCCATTTTTCAGACTATCTACCGCTTGCTTATATTCCACCTCCGAAATTGCCTCATCTAAAATAGGTACGAAGTCTCCTATATAGCGCGGGAAAGTATTTCCCCCTCCTACCTGCCTACTATCAACTTGTAAAATTTCCCCAAAATGCCGGTTCCACTTCTCTGATGTAATGTTTGCCGCACTCTCCTTCCTTTTACGCAGCTGCCTTAAAATTACCCACAATTTGCTGGTGTCGTTTTTGCGTAATGCTTCTTCGATCTGCTCTTTTCTGCGTTCCTGCCATAACATTTTTTCTTACTTGATAACCTCCCTGTATGTTCTCCTTTGCCTTATGTAAATCATTCTATCCTGCTCCTGTGTATTCACTCTATATCACCGTAGCGCAATCTCCGCCTCTTTTTTCGCTCGTTTGCACTTAATATTATACCACCTCCAATCTTTGTTACCCCTCCTATTATGCATACCTAGCTCCATGTGTCTAGCCGCTCTCTGCATGCAGTGAGTAAAATAACTTGCCGCTACGTCCACATCTCCCTGTTCTATGTTTACTTGCACTTGCTTAATAAGTAATTTCGTAAGATCATCAGATATAATATCCAAGAACCTTGCTTCTCCTTCCCCTGTCCATCGGTATTTGCGTATATATTCCCCTCCCTCTCCCTCTTCTTGCCTGACCTCTGATATGTTCCCTAATTGCGCTTGTTTATTCTTTAGTTTAATTATTAAATGCATATGTGTCGATTCGCTTCTTATATCTACTTGAAATTCTTCTATCTGATCGACTAAATTTTCTGAACATAATGCGTAATCAATTACACTGCTTCCAGAACTGCCAATGAAAGTATAATTTCCCTCCGAATACGACGTATGTTTACCGTTTAGTATTATTAGACCAAATGTTTGACATAATTCTATTAGTTGCCAGCCTTCCTTATTTATTATTTTATCCCTGCTTTTCCTAACATTCTTATACCTCCTGGTTGTTAGTACTCCCTGCCCCTCCCCTCATAAACATCCTCCTCCCCTGTCCTTGCGTTAAAGTCGCCTACAATAATAACACTAGCTTCCGGGTATCGCTCCTCGATTTCTAAAAGACAAGATGCAATATTATCAAAAATACTGCGAGCCTTTCTATATATGGTTGTTGTTGCTGAAAATCCGAGTAACAAAGAGATGGTGTGTTTTTTCTTCTTTCCCTGTCCTATATCCTATTTCAACCATTCTTGTTTGCCACTGTGACTATAAATCAACCACTTGCTGTCTTTAAAGAAATGGTACAGTTATTGAGAACTTGAAAACTGACATAGCACGCAGAGGGCTAAAGAAGGCGGGGGGGGGGGGGGAGATGGAAGGAAAGCTGTAAGCTCACATGCATACGGTTCCGGGGTCTAAATAGTAGCAAAACATTATGAATATTGCTTCTTTTTTTCTTTCGGAAAAGTGAAAGCTTAACCTCATGGGTTTATTTTTCCTTCTTTCTTTCTATTTTATCTCAGGTGTATCAATGAGTTACTTGTTACTACATCTCCTAAAAACTTCTGAAGACTGCCCGGCAGTGTTGTCAGTTGACGCGAAATTTCCCGAAAAACGGGGAATTCGGACCACTGGCGGGACGGCGGGAATTTTTTGTTAAAATACAACAAAAACGGGAAATTTTGTAGTTCTGGACGAACTAAAATTATAATTCTTCGCTGGAATATTTTTATGTCTGTCTCCCTCTCTTTCTTTCTGTGTGTGCGCGCTTCACCTACTTATCCGACGAAAATAAATCTTATCTTTAATTGGTTGATACAGTAAACTGAAGACAACAGGAAAATGTGTCTACATCATTGTACGGTTGAGCTATTGCGTTGTTATATATTCTGCAGCAGGGTTTTGAAAGATCGTTCTTCATAATAAACATTAGCCGATATGGTGCCATTTTGTTCAATCTGCTATTCATCCTTTATTTTAATATACTTTACGAAGGATTACATAAGTATATTTTTGAAAGATGAGACTAAAACGAGATCTTGAATAACATATTTGTTGTACTTTCTATGTGTATTCGTTATATTTTGTGCTAATTATTTAATGAGCATTTTTATTTTGACTGAGAAAAATGTCATAGTTACAAGGAATTTAACAAGAATATAGCCACAAACAAAGAATGTATAATGAAATCAGATACTGATTATGTCGACTTGATAAAGTTAGAATTTCTTATTAACGTACATTTCGAAAGAAAACTGCAAGATTCAGTCTGTGCATATACACACAATTTCAATTTTAATTTTTTTTCCATAACAATGCCAATTTTTATTCTCTATTCATTGTACAAATCCTTTGATTATTTAATAAAATTTATTTTATTTTTACAAGTTTTAGCAAATATCACATATTTCACAAAAAAAAAAAAACATAATGCGCCCTATCTACCGGTGAACTGTTCAAACACAAAGAACTACATTTTTTTTTCATTCCAACAATCAGAATAAAATAACAATTGCATTTAAACAAAATAAAAAAAACATCTTTAAAGCAGGAAAATCTCGTCTAATGCCTTCCCAGGAGGCAACGTACCAAGAATAGAAAATACATTCCCTCGCTGAATTGCGATACTGAGGCGCTGGATTAGGAAGGTGGTCGAGCGAGCATCACCTGAAACGATCTGTATTCGCCGACCAACTTATTTAATAAAATTAAGGCCTGCCGTGCCCCAGGTACCACTTGACTCAATTGCGATCGCAACAAAAATATACTGTGCAAGTAGATTAGAGTATTTTCGATTTTTATCGGCCTCTCTACGAATAGCAGCACCACCCGCTTTCAAGGAAGAATGAGTAACATTTGAAATGGCGAATGTATCAGCGCAGGTGAAATCCCATAATAGAGGTCTTCCTCTTTTCCATGGAACTAGTGTCATTCCATCAGGTCTCTTACCGTCGGAGCGGCTACAGCCAGATGGTTCTCGTACCGATGGTACGTTAGCAGAAACTAGAGCTCTGAGGATGGCATCATTGACACTAGAATGACGCATGTGTCCACCAGCACTCCTGATACAGGAGAGACCATGAAGGCCCCGTTGATCCACGAATGCTCCACAGGCTGGACAACGATGAGGTACACAGACGTCTGCTCCTAAACGTAAGGCAGCAGCAACCCGGAAGCTTTCATTCGAAAGATGTAGGCCAAGAGGAGGAGAAGGCAAAGCTTGGAGCCAAGCACCGGACTCAGGTGAATACGCTGCTAGTAGCCTGGCTTTATCTTCAAGACAAGTAGCGGATTGTAGTAACTGCGATTGTGTACGTTTGATGATAGGATCGTCCCAAGAAGACTGAGAGCTATTGACATCCAAAAGAGGAGAACTTAATCCACTTAACGTAGACCATTTTGTTGAACAATCTTGAATAGAGGCGTCCGGGTCGAGGCAAAG
>JAGDQP010054054.1:0-13419 GCA_022664845.1 Lepisma saccharinum
TGAAGAATAAATAGTCTATAAAGCAATACAGAAGGTGAAAAATATTGTTTATTCAAACTTTCGTACGAAATATACTACTAATATAGCAATGTATATGTATGTATACTAATATAGTAAAAAACGTCATTGACATATTAGCCAATGAAAATTAATAATTTCCCGACAATAGCGTTCCTCGGGAAATCACATGATTTTACTCTCGTGCTACCATCTGACGAGTTGACTCGGCTGACCAGTCTTTTTTGTATACTATGCACAGTATAGGAAGATTCGCTTCTTGTTGTTCTGTGGTATGACGTCATCCATTAACAATAACCAACTTGATTGTGGGTGTCCATTGTAGGGGTTTTACGTCTTCCTTGTACGGGGCCCATACCTACATATACATTGGTACATATAAATTACTATTGCGTTAGTTTTATGTTGAGTTAGCTTAGAATACTTTAATCATTTCGTGCACCATTTAAATTACAAATTAAAGTGTGATTATTCGGTTAACCTTATCTTTCAAAATAAGTGGTTTTAAACAGTTCCAATTCACTACTCCAAGTGTCTGTGACTTGAATCTATAACATCAGAGATTCCATTCACGTCTACTTGAAGCAGTGAATCGGAATTGTCAACAATGTACGCGTTAAACTAATTTTGCTCCACCTAAACTTACATTCATGTTTCCAACGATCCGGGGAGTATCTAAAGTGCAGTCTGTAAATCCTTTACTTTCTAAGGTGGCTTGTAACGATCAAAGATAACAATTTTGCATGTATCTTTCTCATAAACTGGAATGATCGGGATCCTAAATTTATTAGCAAAATCTTTTATTAGGTATCTATGGCTCAGGTTGGAATACGGTACTGGATAGGATAAAGGGAAGGAGCTGGCCGGGGCCCAAGTTGAAGGTGCCAATCCTGGTACTTGCCTGCTGATGAAATTGTGTCAGTTATCACGATCAAACTCCCGTTTTGAACAAAAACATAGAGATTAAAGTCGGACTTTGTTGTAGGTGCTCCAAATAGCGATGAATGGAATCTGTCTGAAATCACCCTTATTTGGAGCTGATGAAAACCACTAATTCTGAAGAAGCTGGTAGCCGAATAGATTTCTGTATGACTGCTTTTAATGAACTCTACATGCATATTGTAATACTTTTTTCTGTAAAACGAAAATTATATACAAAATATCTTAAAATATGTTGTCACTTGAAAAGCAGAGAAATACAATAATATGTTTTACTGTCATTACTATTGAGCCTGTACGTTTGCGACCGTGAAATTTGCGACCATACAGCATATCGTGCGCTTTGTGATTAAAGGAAAATGAATCGTGCGTTTTACGACCTATCTACTTAGTTTAGAGTTGGCCACGTCTTGAACAGTTAATTAATGATATTTCATATTAACTGTGTAATAAGCAACACCGCTCGGTCCCTTGGAAGTCTGAGGTTCCGCAAACCTAACCTAAGGTGGCATTTTCCATTCCGGGAATCAGCTTTCAAAAATTCGCAGGAAGGAAGCAATATTATCTCGAATTTCCAAATGCAGTACGCACAGATAGAACGAACAATTAACGCAGAAATAAGAAGGCAAATCACGGACGGAATATAAAACGGGAGAATCTAACCTGAGTTCAACTAACTCGCTATGCGATTGAGGAGCTGCTGTGAATAAAATACAGTGGAGAGCTTCGGCTTTCCTCTCCTAACTCATCTGGTCAGCGTGGAAGCAGTAGACCAACTAATCCCCCAGAGAGAGATCATCCAGTAGTGGATTGAATATGGCTGTGAATTATGTATATGTATATAGAAAAACACCCCTGCTGATTTCATATATTAAGTAGTAAGTTTGGAAACATGGAGCCTAAGGAACGATCGATGTAAACTCATTCGATTGAAGCTGAATTAAAAACCTGTATGGTGTTCCCATAATCCTAGTCAAACAAAAGTCAATAGAATGATCCGAAATCGAGAAAGTTATGTCAAGTTAGGTTACTTTACAATATGTTACTAAATAACCCATAACTTCATTGTTCATCAAATGTACTGTAACCCTTTAGCATCAACATGTGATATAATTCATTCTAAAAAAATATATCAGCTAAAATCACACAGGATGGATAATCCGTGTACAATCTTATGGCTTCACTTCGATGCAGTGTTTGAAAAGTTCTGTGACCAATGACCAAATTTGGTGACCAATGAGTCCACTTGAAGAATATTTTGGTGGCCATTTGTATTCACTGGTGGCTTGTATAATATGTTTTTTGACATTAAACATAAATTACATGCATGTGCACCATCATTCTGGCGCCGTCTGTCTGCCAGGAACAGTACTTACAAAAGCAGATTGTGAAAAGAACACGGCGATGCGTTGCAGTGAACGAGAGATTGAACGGCGGCGGCAAACGACCAATTTTATTGCACACTCACACAGCTGTGGTGACGGCGTACGAACCAAACTGTAGTACCTACGATGGCGTGCCGAAAATGCGTAGAAAACAATGCACTCGTGGCAGAAGGTAAAATACAGAACAGTGAGCGGCAACACTATCTTGATGCAGGTAAATTTTAGGATTTAAAGAAAGAACTGGTGGCCAAAATTGGGCAGCAGGTGTCACTATGTTGCAAAATCTTTTGATTGGTGTCCGTTGCGCGCCAATTTTGCATACTTGCTAAACCCTGCTTCGATGGGCCTCTCATTGCCTGTTGCTGGAAAGTTATTCAAGTGTTAACAGTTTGGGAGTTTATTACTGACTCGAAAGCTTTGCTCGCTGTTCATCACTCTTTCTGTAAGAGCATTTCTCTCGTCTGCAGCACAATCATTAACTAACTAGTTCACTATTATTTCACTTCGTAAGAAATTAGGTTGCGCTCATGGAAGTAAAATATAAATATCATATTGTTCCTTTGTTTCTTTTCTAGGCACTAATATGTCGAAACAATTAGTAGGTTCACACAATATTCATAAATGGAATGGAATATCACATAAAGAATGAGCATTACAATTACCTTGAGAAAATGGAGACACGCAGTCTAGCTAAGCGTTGCCTTACACTTAAGAAGAAATCGAATCTAGCAGAAAAGTTATTTTTTAAAAAAAGAAGAAAATAATGTGGAATTGAAACAACTTAAATTTGTCAAAGTCAGGTTAGATGTTAGAAGAAGAATCTTCTTGGGAGAAATTATACTTTCAGTGATAATTACTCCCCCTGACGTTTTATAAGACAAGTGGAAATGGTTATAGATTTTTGTCTGAAATATTTGCTCTTCCTTCTGGAACATTTTTCTTTGTGGCAGTAATTCTCTTTTACTCGTGGTATTAACCAACATTTGATTCAATCTACCAGCAAAATAAATGAAGACCAACGAAAAGAAATTACTTTGTCAATTTTTTGCTATATTGAGATGGACGTTCCATCTCCTCGTTGAAGAATCTTTTTAACAAATTATTATGCAAGAAGAGAATGCTCATACTGCATAGTCCATCTATTACAAGAAAATCTTTATTCGATTATCAGATTTACATAATGTTGATTATGAACTTATGAAACACTCGCCTATAAGATCAATAAAATGGACAAAGCACGTTATTTTCCTGTGGTCTTCAAATGGATAAATACTATTCCGTATGTTGGAATGAAATGTTTCATTAGTGCACATTTGCATTAAGATGCTGTATTAGGTGAATTGGAAGGCATTCAATATTATGGAAACTAACTGAAAGCTGTTAAAATAGGTGACTATGATATTTAAATGGTCAAAGAATTACTCAAGAAATTTAAATAGACTATAGCTTGTATGTTTACGTCTCATGCAGGTCAGACATCAAATACAAGACACATGTTGTTTATTCATTGTTTACATCATTTGTTTACTCAAATTTTATTCTGTATTGAAGCATATTATAGCTCTGTGAACCGTGTAGAAAATTTACATGTTCCTGTTACCTTTAATTACTGATATATATTTGTGTAACGAATAATCTAAAGGTAAATTGCAAAATGACAAACAGTAGGGCATTTCTATTGATGGATTTTGCAAGGAAGATCATCACATTGCACATAAAACCAATAAGAGGATACGGTCATATACTTTAAGTTGTTATTATTTTATTTTTGTTTCTTGACACGTATTATATAACCGATAGTCAACTTCGGTAGATTAAATTAACTGCTTTTATAAACTTCAACATCTGAAAAGGTAACTTTTAATTAACAAAATATACTATCGAGAAGTGCGCGACATTTGGGACAATAAACTGGAGTTCATTTAAAATGAACTCGCTTATTCTTTGGTACTTGCTGATGAGATACATGCCCACTAAAATTTGAGTATATGTTAATCTAGTTGAGCAACTTGGTACACTTGAGTTTGAATCAAAATATTTTCATCGAGAACTTGGTCACGAACAGTAGTATGGATAAGCAAGAGTATAAACAAACTAATATATGATGACTCTACAAGCCAAGGGGTATAGTGCATTTTGGAATAAATAAGTTGTAGCCGAAATATATGTCACACAAAATTGCCATGTTTTATACATGAACACATTAAGATTTATTTGTAAAAAGATACAACTTTGTGTCGCATATATTTCGGCTTATATACAAAAGATTATCTCAAACCTTTTCTTAAATTAAAAAATGGACTTATACCCCATGTCTTCTGGAGTCGACATATGTAAAGATTTCTCTCATCGTTAATGAAATTAATAACAAACAGCTGCTACAAGACTTCTGATTTAGTAATTACCACCCAAGTTCATAAGCACACAAAGATTTTTTTAATTAAGATAACTCATCTCCTGATATGGAGTAACTTTAGATACTCCCCCGAATGAGAAACAATTTCTTTTGGAACAATTATGTCAAAACAGATTCTCTAAAATTATAAAGAAAATGCAGATAAACTAGTCTGGCTAGTCTGACATTCGAGGGAGTATAGAGACTGAAGCCTCCTAAACGTTTACCGTCAAACTACAGGTTCCTTCACATTTATAAGAAAGTTTCAGATAACATGCAATATTTTACAGTAGTCTTGGCTGGATAATTGATACTTTTTCCGAAAGTGAAGTATGCCATTATGTTATCTGTAGAGTATCTGAATTCCTTCCCTCAAAATACTCTAATAATTTAGTTTAGTTTCTCTGCATGACCAGGAGGTAACACAGCATTTCCAAGTTTTTAAATTTTTACTATAGATATAAACGATAATATTACATTTTAATTCTCCTACGAGTGTAATAATAATTAAGCAAACGTATGAAAGATAAACGTATTGTAATGCCTTAAATGGAAATTTCTTAGGAATATCTGCGCCGTGATAATTTATCTAATATCACACTTCTTACTATTAAACTTTAATTTTAAACTACTTGTTTCGTAGATTTTGATAGTCGTACGACGGCTAACAGCTTACAATTATTATTATAAGATTATTTTGTTTCTACATAATTTTTAGAAATATAAAAAGCACAGAGGTGATCTGTGCGTCCAATACTTGGCTTTATTTGTACACAAAGGACTGCTTTAACAGCACAACTCTCCCGCCACAATCTTTATGGGAAATGTAGTTGCGTGTTAAAAACAGGTTTAGGCGTTAAAAATCTATTAATAAGTGAATGTTGTTTAGTATAACCATACATTGTACAAACAAGTGAGGAGCCCAGGCTGGTGACTGTGCTCATGTGTTACTTTCAAGTTTCAGCAGCGAGCGTCCAATGTGGATCCGCTATATGCCACTATCCACTATCTGCTATGTGCCATTGGAAAAGTTACGCCGATATCTTCCGAACAACACCTCACCCACCTTCGTAGCCCTGTCGAATTTATAGATGGACAGACATGATATTTGAAACTTTACCTCGTCTCGCCTACACATATCCAACGATACCACAGCCACATACGGTACAAGGTAACGAAACAAGATGCCGTTTTTGACGTCATATGGGAAGACATGATTAGTAATATAATTGCACACTCAAAGCAGTCATCCCACAAATAAGGGCGAAGACAAATAAAGGTGTCGATGCAACTATTTATTTCTGGGCTGTCTGCTTTATGACTTTACGGTGGTCTTGTCAGTAGCCGAATGCGTCACGCTTTTGGGATAATGATGTGAATGGACCCATCATTTGTTCGAGAAATTCAGATATAGAGATTGTTTCCTGTGTGATGAATCTCGCAGTAGGCGCCCACAGGCTCTGGATGATGAGACCGTGAAGGCGGCCATAGAGCAGGACAGCAGCTAAATGTGTGGTGAGCTTGCCGAACGCTTCCAACTTTCTGATGAAACAGGCATATTTCAATTGCAACGCATAGGGAAGGCGTACAAGTTGAGCAAATAGGTACCCTACACACTGTCTGAAGCCAACATAGGCAAAATGTTTACCGTTATTTTTTTGGTGCCGCACCAGACACCAGTGACGAAAAGTTGGTCCTGTATGAGACTCCCATATTGTTGTCACCGCGAGATCCTGAGCCTCACAGCACACCTGCATCATCGTATGTAGTGGACTAGTCGCCAAGTAGTTAGTGGCTGCTAACACCAGGAAAAACTATCACTGCTGATCTGTAGAGCCAGCATAATTTCTTAAAGTGTCTGAGAGCACATTATGCACAGCTTGGTTGCGTATCTATTCCCATCACGTGACACTACAACAACACTCCGGGGGAGCGAATAGCAGACATTTGAGTCAATAATTCGTCCACTCGAAACGATCAAATTGGGCAGGCAGCAGCGGAAAGTGCTGTGATTGACTGTAGAGGACAATTTTTGAATTAACGCGCCAGGAGATGTTAGCCTTCAGGGCAGACGACACTCGAATGATTACAGCGCAAACTTTTGTGCGAAACTGTCTCCTTCCTTTGTTTTCCCCTGCACCATAGGTTCGGTGACTTTTATTAAAAACAGGACTCAGAGACTTTCCAAAAATGGTTTATCTCTACTCGCAGCAGTTGGAACGTGTGTAACAGACGCTGCAGCAGAAGGAACCAGCATTGGTGAATCGCAAGGGTGTAGTGTTCCTTGTCGACAATGCCAGACGGCATGTGGGACGCGTGGATACGGATAGCCCTCAGCGACGGAATGAGAGACAGTATGCCATCCACCGTACTCCCTGGACCTTGTGCCGCCAGTAGACTATCATTTTCTATCACCCCTTCATGGGAAATCCTTCGCCAATGACGCAGACTATCGACAAGCACTTACGGTTTGTGTCCAGGATCCCGCAGTTTTACAGCCAGCCCATTGCGCAGCTGCACGAACGTTCGCAAAAGATACTTTGAGGAATAACGGTAAGTTAAAATTTCTGTATACCTTTCTGTTTCTAAGTACGGTATCGAAAACGGCAACAGAAGGATGCACTCTTAAACCTCAATCCAAATGGAGTTTCCCGCCTTTTTCGTTTTACGTCCATTATTCAAATTTGAGTAGAGAAAAACAGAAATTAACTTTTACGGACCAAAGTTAGTTTCGTCCTTCAATAATGAGTACAATTAGTTTTTTTTTTTAATATTAATAATAAACTAGTAGTAACTGCAGGACACAATCCTGCAGCTACTACTAACATTTAATTAAAATTAATTATACTCATTAATTATTGAAGGAACGAACTTTGGTCCGTGAAAGTTAATTTGTTTTCCTCTACAGAAATTTGAATAATGGACGTAAAACGAAAAAGGCGGGAAACTCTACTTGGATTGAGCCTTAAGACAGTTCTGCACGTAATATTAAAAATCCTGATATTGCGCTTGGTACCCTTCCTTCTTTTTCCTTTCATAGTTTCTTTTGTCAATCGCTAAAGGGCAGGGAAACTGAGACCATATCAAATACATGGTAGCGCGCTATCTATAGTATTCTTTATCTATGATTGGTACAGAGCTACTCCAAAAGTAAAGAATTCGAGCATAAAATACTTAAAACCTAAAGGATATACAAAACACAGGTATGAGATATCAAAATCTTTATTTAATTAGCATTTAAGCATAAAAATATTGAACTCTGCGTAGAAATCGTGACATGCTTTCTTACGTACATATATGCTGACAAACAACCGATGTTGCACTAAAACATTCACATATTCATGTATGAAAAATATTCATATAGAAATATCGCATTATACAGGGTTTCTTTACGTAATGCTTTGCTTCATTTTGCATATACAGTTACTTGCAATTCATGCCATTAATTTGCTTCATTCGTAATTCTCGTCGAACCACCTATCTGACATCTCTTAGGTGAAATTAATTATGATCATAGTGCAACAGCTCACCACAAAACAAAAGCAATCTATCCACTGGTGTGTAAAACAACGAGAATACGAAATAATAACGCCTTTCAGGTAAAACATCATGTAATCTGTAGTTTAAACCTAAACTAGCTCGAGTACAAATCAAATCTACAACAAAAGATAACTTTAAAACATTCGAACATAGCCTAAACTAACATAATTCAAGGGGAAAACAGCCTACCCTATTTCACCTTGTACTTGCATAATCTATACTTAATGCAAACTAATCTAATATAACGTGCGTTTACTTGTACTTGTAAGCTACATAGACCCATATAAACGTTGAATGTATCTCAGTCTGATTCAGGGATCGACTGAAATGAAAACATCGAAAGATACGAGTTAGGGTCGTCACAAGCTATACTGTCAGAAGTTTCTTAGAAAATAAAATAAAGTTAAAGGAGCAAAGTTTATACTTGTGTTGCTTTCAGCAGTGACAAATCAAGATTCTCGAAAATCGAATTCATACTACATTAGGCCACTTCTTTCTTGAGTTTCAGATACGAAACATTAAATCGATTTCATCGACTATCATAAGCCCCAAAATTAAAGTTTACAGGAGAGGCAAAAATAGGTTAGGACAATCGCGAAAAATTATAACTTTCTCACAAATATAACTTATCTTTAAAGCTTATTGGCAATAAATTATGACAAGTGGTACTGCAAACTCGATTTCGTGAAATAAAGAAGAAAAAAAGGAAAGAAAAGAAAATTGTTTCCTAATTGACATCTACATCAACTCGTTTCGATGTCTGAGAAAAATTGTCACAAAGAAATAACGACAATTCAAACAGTTATACTTCTGAATACTGATTAGTACTGAAATTATGCTACACATCGTTTGACTTAACAAAGGGACCTTTCTTAATTAGATTGTTATATCCCTCTGTTTTCTGAAAAGCTTCGTATGTAGCAAGTAACGTCTATTATGCATGCAACACAAGATACTGCGGATTAAGGCACCAATGTACTGCGTACTGTGGAATTAGAAGCTGCTTAATAAATTTCCTTCCTCAGCGTTCCTATACAAAGCCGTGAGTAATTAAAAGGACTCAGCTCAATCAACAGAGACAAAGGACTCTTTCTTCGGACGTCGAATTACGTATTAACGGGACTGAAGAGTTTCACACCAATGTTTCAGAAGTGGTTCTAGCATTGCTAACAGTGTTGCACATTAAAGGAATGATAATCAACAACTTGCCGATTAGAAAAGCACCCGCTTCATATTATTTTCACGTGCTATGCTAATACTTAGTTTTTTTTCTACCACCATCTTGTAGACGTGTTGAGGAAGGAGAAGTGTATAATAGGACATAGGATAATGATGGAGGATTACAGATCAGGTATGTTCTTAAATAATAGCTTAAGTGATCATGGCTTCTAGAAAACACCTAATTTAGTTGTATGGATTGGAATACATTTCAATAAAGCGAAGCATCTCTTGTTTGGTCTCGTTGTTGGTTGTAATACCTATAGTATTGCTTTCGTTTTACACTTGCGTTAGTTATTCTAGTCAAACTTCAGTTGCGCTTAAGCAGAAGATAATTTTAACATAGTTCTCTCTTATTGAACTCTCTAGTAATTATTAGAGTCCTATCTCGCCTATATCTTTACATGCGTCATAAGTTTCTGATTTTTTTTTAATTTTTGGTTTGAGAAATGGTAAGTCAGTTAGTCGAAATGTTCCTGAATAAGATTATATATTGTTTAATTTCTTACCTGCACCGTAGAATATGATTTCGTAAAATTGAGAAAAAGGTTCTGATCTATGCATTGAGAAACAATGTATTTTTTAGAAATGAGATATCAGCATTATTATTTAGTGGAAAATGAGAATAATCCAGATTGGAAATAAAATCAGTGGATTGTTTCAAACCAACATGCTCTTTTTTAATTAAATGAGAATGCTGATATCTCAGTTCTAGGAACATTATTTCTTGGTGCACAGATAAGAATGTTCATTTCAACTTTTAGAAACCGTCTGTATGGAGTTTTACAGGTATGGTATTTATGGTCTGTATGGTATTTTTGTTAATATACTGTACTGATAGTGTTCGTGATCTCCAAGATTTCATTCCTTTTAGAAAAAGTATGTAACAGCTATTTAAGCAAATCATAACTAGATGATGGTATGCAAGGTAGATCAAGAAGATAATTAAATGTAGTCAATAGCGAATAAATGTGGTACAGACTGTAAACGTTTCTGCACAAAAATCATGTAATCATCAACTAACGTCACGTTTGCTATTTTTAGTCATTCTGCTGTAATTTTGGTATTTCTGAAATAGGCATGACTAGCAATGAATGCTCAAAATCCTTCCAATATAAGGAGAGAGTCTGCGATTGTCAATGCTTACGTATTCTAATGATCAGCCTTATAGAATAATATTCAGAAGGTTCCGCATTTAAATGCGTGTTACCAAGGAGGACAACTACTGACGCTCCACACTTTTCGCATTCTTTGTGAGATTATCTACAGGATTTTCTGAAACAAATGTTATGGAGAAAAATATAGTTAGTATGAAATGTACATACAAAATCAGAACATTCCACTGGAGTTTCTTCTAGTAGAGTAGGAGATGCAAAACAAATTCAAATGGGGATCTCAAAAGTAAAGGGTTGTAAGTGCGCTGAAACAAGAGACAAAGGGGCACAAACTCTTAATCACATACATTAAGAGTACAACTTCAACTTTTCCACGTTTGACTTTCATGTGTATTGCTATTAAATATGAAATTCGTCCTCATTGTAAGATATAAGAGAAATAAGCTATTATTTTTTCAAAGATATACTTTTCTTAAACAATTCGTACCAAAAAGTAAAAAAGGAGAAAAATGTATATGCATGACTAAAAAGAAAAGCATGGGACTCGCTCTCATATACAGTTGCTTTATAAATTCTTGAATTGGCGTGCCGCATGCTTTTCTTTTTAATCATGCATAAACAAAATCACTTGATAATTTTTAGTACAAATTGTCTAGGTTGTCTTTAAAAATATTTTATTATTCCCTTTATGAGATATTTCGGTGCTTTGATACTTTTTCTCAAGCTAATGTTTTATACCCTAATCCTAAAGTATTCTGCAATCAGTCAAACTACAGATCGTTGCAGGCAGGTACTTACTTTAGGATAAAGTAGTCTATATTAAAAGTAATATATATCCAAATATGCTATTAATATTTTTTTAATATAAAGAAATATATGAGTAACAATAGAAAATTTTATTGTCACCCAACTTGCGTCGTTGTGTAAATTTTCATCATTCAATGACGTCGGAAAGTGCGTTAAATTAACATTCCAAGATTTCTGGGCACCACGAACCATTGTGAACTAAAGAAAAGAATGGGAGTCATTCCATTCCAATACCAAATAAAAAACTAAACAGCAGATTTAAAAAATGCGTGATATTTGATAATTGTATTCTATGCATAAATATCATTAAAAATACAGTATTTCAAGTTTTATCACTTTTGGTTTTAGAATTACAAAATGTAACAAATTTAAAACATTGACTGATTTTTGACGCGTTTTCAAACTTTTATAAACCCGAAACTCGAAAAATATTTGTCCTAGACAGCTCAAACTTCCACCATTCGTTTAAGAACTTCAACAACTGTAATATGATATATTACTTGACATTGCTTTATATTTTTTTAAAATATTTTTTTAAATATTTTTTCTTCTTCAATAACTCATAATCGATTTATTTTTAAAAAAATATGTATTCAATGTGCTTCTGATTAGAATGTATGTGTCAAATTACATGATGGTGTTTCAATAGGATCATGTTGCAAAAAAATTTATAATATAAAAGAAATTCAAGGTATTGCAAAACGTTCATTATTGTTGTGTTTTTCTACTACCACAATTCTCGGGTTAATTTCCACAATTTTTACCTTTGTTCCGTTCACAAGACTTTCACTTAAGTTTTGATTTCTCATAATGAAGCAAATTACTGCAACCTTCAGCGATAGTACATGTGGATGAACGCTTTCTTTTAGCTTGATGTTAAAGTGTGTCTCCAATATCCATAGATTCATTTCCTTCCTCTTTCACAACTGAATCTACACTTACACACAATAATAAATACTTCCGGGTAGTAAAACTAGGATTGTTCTATTAATGTCTTGAACGTTTCTATTATGAGTGCATGGAATAGCCCTTTGCGCGCATTCCGTGCAGTATTGGAAAACATAAGCAGGAAATAGATCAATTAATTCGTCCACATTCGACACATAGTTCAAACAACGTACCTCTACATATTCTAGTCGATTGTTTTGCTCCTTCATGACATGGTGCGGAATAGAATCTTCACCTATACCTAAAACGAAATATGCGAAATCAGGGTGATCTTCGCTTCGATGTGATGTCTTAAGTTTCAAAGTGCACATATGTGTCCATATTAATGATGATTTTAGTGATGCAACAATTATGTCTGATGGAATTAATAATCTCTGTACGACCGGAGGAATTATAGGTTCCAGTCCACGACTGGAACTTTCCCTTTATACGTTTCGGGGAGCGAACCAAAACTTTACTTCCTATAGCAAATTCAGTTTGTGTGTGCCTCTTATCGTAAAATTTCTTCTGAAATGTTTGTGTACTTCATCGGCGGCTTTCTTACGTATTTCAGGTAATCTGTCTCGAGGTACTTGTGTATGTGGTGCTACCCCTAGGTTACAATCCGCCACTGTCTTGGTAAATATCCCGTAAGTAAGAAATGAGCCGATTCTTTTAAATTAGTCTGGATGGCCGCATTGCAAGCAAAAATAGCTTTAGGTAGATGTTGAGGCCAAGAATCCATGTCTTCTTGCGTATAGAATTTTAAAACATTTTGGAGATTACGTCCTGAATAGCGAAATGGCCTTTTTATTTTGTCTTCCACTAGTAAATTAGCTTAGTGGAATCGGCGCTATTCGCTATTTATAAGCGATTACTCCACCACGTAATGTTCCTTTAGGAACACCCTGTTGTTTGTGGAAATATAGGTAGAGACAAAGATACACGGGGTATGAGTTTTGCCCATCACCAGTTTTATTATAAAATAATATAAGTTCTTTAGATTAATAAAAAGAGTCTCCCGTACCAAAGTAATTATACAAAATGAAAAGTTATAATATAACTTTTCTGGCTT
>JAGDQP010054055.1:0-13419 GCA_022664845.1 Lepisma saccharinum
GACGTGATTTAAGCGAAAAAGTTGTGATCCGAAAATGCGTCAGTGCTCAGCTATAGCCCGCCGAAAATGGACCAAAGTAGAAAAAAAATGAATAGAACGAGAGAACGAAGTGCCGGAGAAAGGTCGGGTCAAAGGAACGATTGCAGCATGTTCCCTGTAGAGTCGATTCATGCACACATCGATGGGAAACAGTGGCGGCGCAAGGGGGAGCATATGAGAGCACTGGTTAGGAGTGGAAACATGGGGTCAAACGTACCGGAATGATGGCAAATGACAGAGTAAGCAATGTGAGAGACGGATCCGTAGTGCGAATTGCACGAGTCGCACGTTGCGTCGTATGACGCTGATCTCGACGCTGGGGCACGTACAAAATGCTCCACACGACAACGTCCATACATTGTTTCCTGAAAGCCTTATTGCCGAACCCACAAACAACACATGTCGTCGTGTTACAAGCGGCATTCGACACCTGTCCTTGCTTTGATATCATACGTTACGTACGTTGGTGGCTGTTACGGCATTCTTCATATTCAGGACTTCATTACACTAGCACACAAACACTTCCTACCTTTTGCGTTTACATTACTGAATTTCTTATACGATGTTGTGGTTTTGTGCCTTTCAAATTTTTTGACACATGCGTTCTTAAGTCGTCCCCGGCCGTTTTGTAGCCATGATACAGTATGGATCTATTGTGTCTGTTACGAAAAGCTACTAATTGACATATCAAGTTGAAAATACTGCAATGTGCTCAGCGTGACAAACTATTGCATTTCTCGACACAAGTTTTAGACTAAATGTGTAATGTGTGCAGTTGCCATATAATTACATAATAAAAATTAACGAGTTTCTTTAAACATTTCTTCTCTATAGATGATGTACGCGTAAAATGACTTCGGATTCGTGTCTGCAATATCGAGGTCGGGAAAAAGCAGGTCAATGCCAAATCAATGCCAGATCAATAATCCATCCATTTAACGATCAAGGTGTCAATTTTATTTTCTAAAACAAGCGTGAACTTGTGTTTCAGACGTGAAATAAACGGAATTTGAATCAGAATGACATTGCAAAAATATATAACTATTTCAGAAGCATATGACGTTTCTTAGATACAGCGGCCATTTTGTGAAATATTTACATTTTAATATCTGCCGTTCTAATGAAGATTACAAAGTGGACTAAACGTTATCTTCCTCAGGATTGCATCGAAAAGTAGAAAGTCTAATCACAGTAGCAAAAATGTGTGACGTAATGGAGTAAAAGCCGGTATTTAAAAAATATCTTAATATCATTATCTGAGCATCTAATGACCATATCAAGATGGAATAAACACTCTTTGGGACAGGATTCAATCCTCGTCTATATGCAAAGGCTAACGGAACTCGAGTGTTTCTCGTCCCCTGATCCCGTTACCGAGAATTTTGAAATTGACAAAATAAGAATATCTAGAGAGTAAATTGAATGAAGAGATTAAACTTGTTTCGGTGGCCAAATTTAACTTGTTTAGCAAGCCCCTTATTAATGCCACATCAATAACCGAACGTGAAGCTTGTAGGGGACACTAAATATTCGTCATTCCAAATGGAGGTATTTTGCACTCGGATACGATCTGCTATGATCGGAAATGTGACGCAACACAGATACCTATGTGTTTAAGGCTCAATCCAAGTGGGGTTTTCAGGCATTTTTCGTTTTACATCAATTATTCAGAATCCCGTCAGGTAAACAAAATTTATCTTTCACGGACTAAAATTCGTATTTCAATAATGAATGCAATTAATTTTAAAGAAATGTTGGTAATAACTTCAGGAGTGTGTGCAAACACTTTTGGGACATTGTTCGGTCCCAAAATGTCTGCATACAATCCTGAGGTTACTCGTAGCGTTTCTTCAAAACTTATTTTACCCATTATTGAAGTATGATACGAACTTGGGTTCTTGAAAGTTAAATTTTGTTCACCTGTGTTGAATTTTGAATAATTAACATTAAACGGATAAGACGGGAAAACCCACTTTCATTGAGCCTTAAAACTTATGCTAACTTTTCTGAGATTGCGTAGGTGAGCATGTGAAAGAATGTAAATTGCTTAGGAGCTGGTCGTTCTTTTTTCACCCTGTGTTATTTCAACGAGTTCTGAAATTTTATGGTCGATAAAAAAATAAGTTGATTGTCTGTGTATTTGCGTGTTTGTGTGTTGCTGTGTACATGTATGATGAAAAAAATAATTCCCGCGTGTAAATGGCATTTGTGTGAATATTTCTCTACAGGGTGTTACAAAAAGACAGGGCAAAAATGCAAGAGCAGATTCCGTAGGAGTAGACAAGTAAAACATGTCCTATGAACATATGTCCGGAAATGCATCATTACAAAGATAGAGCTACAGCTATGGCAAACAAACAATGAGCAGTGAGGGACAGCGGGCCGACGTTAATTACAACTTAAAACAGAGCATCATACCGACAGGTGCAGGAAGCTGTGGACTCACTATCAGAGCGAGGAGGCCATTGCGACTGTAACATCTCGTAGTTATTAACATGTAGAAATGTACTTAAATCAGAGCTATGTAAAATGTGAGCTGTAGTGACAGAAGTGTTGTGAAACAGAAGAGGACGGAAAATCGACTGCAAATTGTGCTTTGGAAAAGAAGACGTTGTGAAAAGTGACTGCATATGGTGGTGTGGAACAGAAAGAGGTGGGACAAGTAACTACAAATTGTGCTGTGGAAGAGAGGAATACGTGTTTGTGTACAACGTGTATTAAGTATCTGGTTTGTAGGACACAAGTGAAACATGTACATAAATGCAGAATTAGCAGATATGCATTTCACATAGGGATTGACGGATGGAAATGCACTGAAAGCACGGCGGCTATACCAGGAGAAGTACCCCGAACGGCACATTCCAGATACAAAAACCATTTGAATCCCTTAATCGCCGTCTGCGGGAAGATGGTACTTTTGCGCCCCGTGCTGCTGGAAACAGTGGCAGACTAAGAGTTATGACCCAGAGGTAGAAGAGGAGATTTTGGATGCTGGTGGAAACACTCCTGCGAGCAGCAAAAAGGATTAGGTAGGAGACTACATGTAAACCATGTACAGGTATGGCGCGTCTGACGTCGAGTGCAGGGTTTGTCAGCGGCCGGTTATCCTCCGCGAGTACGCTTTTGTCAATGGTACATCCAACAGTGTACCGTCAATCCCATCTTCCCATCTGCAATAGGGTTTACAGATGTGGCTCAGTTTACATGACAAGGCGTCTTCAATCATCATAATGTACATGTCTGGCGGAAGAGAATGTGTGGTGTGGTATTGTCGGCGACACTTTACTCGGCCCGTACATACTCCCTCAGCTACTGACAGGAAACAACTATCGAGAGTTCTTGAAAACCCACATTCCAGATGTATTTAATAACGTGCCCCTGGTTTTGCGTTCATTGTTACATATAATACATAACGGTGCCCCTGCGCATTTCAGGGTTACAGCACAGCAGTATTTAAATGACGTATTCCCTGGCAGATCTGTGGAGGACCTGTTGCCTGGCCTCCACGCTCACCAGATCTAAATACCCTGGACTACTGCCTGTGGGGGCATTTAAAGTCTTTGGTCTACGAGTCCCCTGTGGATACTGTAAAGACGCTCCGTATTCGTATCGACGCAGCTTGCGAGAGAATACTACACCACCCTTTACTTTTGAAGCGCGTTCGTGTATCCTTGCGGCGACGGCTTGAGGCTTGTATTCAGGTTGAAGGTTGATATTTTCAAGATGTACTGTAAGGTACTACATCTGCGTGGAATTCCATGTCCTTGCAAATACTCATGTACATCGATGTTTGCTTTGGAGGTGATGCAGACCAGTAACTGTTCGTTGTTGTCGCTCCCACATGATTTTTCCTCTTGTGAGTTCTGGATGATTATGCTCTGTATGTATGGTTTCGCTTTTGTCACTGCACCATTTGCAAACGCGTTGCAGTTTAACATACGACAATTACAGGTACCACGTTTTGTTCATATTGTCTTATTTAATGCCTTCTTCTTCTGATTCTTTTACCAGCGCACAACGGACATAATTGATATCGTTCCTACCTGTGCATCATACTACTTTCGCTAATGTATCAGTCACGACTCTGTTCATACGTACCTGGCTATTTCACACCGTCAAGGGGTTCCATTTGCTCTTGCTCTATAACGATGTATTTCCATACATATCTTCATAGGACCTTTTTTACTTGTCTACCCCTACTCCATCTGCCCTTACAATTTTGCCGTGCCTTTTTGTAACCCCTTGTATATTATTCATGACATGCAAAGAAAGCAATGGATTAGTTATTGTGTTTGTGGGCCTGTGTGTTGATGTAAATATACTCGCATTTTTTTAAATGAAGCATTTTTAAAATTTGTTCTGTTTACTTGTAAAATAATCATTTAAATATCAATATGCCTGGTACGTAATGTACTGTTGCAGTAAGCAGCAATAGTATAGCGATAACGAAACAAGAAGTTTACAAAAACAATATTAAATATTTTAATTTCCTCAAAAGTGTAGAACTAAGGAGGCAGTGGTTTCAGCGTTGTAAACGTGAGGGCAAATGGAATCCAGATTCGTGTATGGTATGTTCGGAGCATTGTGTTGCAAGTGATTTTGAGAGGGACCTTAAGAACGAACTTTTGGGTCTTCCTCTTGTTTTAAAACTGGGAAAGGATGCCGTTTCTTTAGTTAATTTGGGAATCATTCAAGACATCTGCAAATAAAAGCTATCTCACGATAGAGCAAGAAGAAAAGGGAAACGAGATAATAGGAAGAATGTTGTCGAATCGTTGCAACGTTAACAGCATCTCATCGACAATATTCCAGCAAATGAATCCCAACAAGGTAGTGAAGCGGCAGGCAGTTCTGGAAATGTCTTTGAAGCTCAAATAGGGGGCTTGCAGAAAAACGTACGAACAAAGTACTCATTACAAGTGTCAGACGGCAGAAAGCAAACTAATATCTCTAGGTACTCTAAGAGAAACACTTCTACAACGTAAGAAGGAAACGAATGTGGTTTCTCTCTCCCATAAAAATATAGTAGCTTAGCTTAAAGGTACTTTTACAGACAATCAGATCAAAATATTAACGAAGAAACATAAGCGTGTAAAGTGGACTGATAAAAACATTTCTATAGGATTCATGTTAAGGTATTTAGGGAATAAAACATATATTTACATGAGGCAGAAATTGCACTCTCTTGTACCACGCCTCTCCACTTTACAAAAGTGGACTTCAAAAATAGAAACGCGAGGAAGACCCGGTATCTTGCATGATATACTGCGTATGATGAAGGTTTCTGCGGTAAAATATCAATAGATGGGCAAAGCTGTTGTTTTACAATTTGATGAAATTCATATGAAAAGTGTGTATGAATGAAATCATTTGAGGGACGAAAATATAAGCCCTCACTCAAGTTCGCAAATTATAATGGTCAGGGGCCTATTTGAGAACTGGAAACAATTATTGTATGTAAATTGTGAACAAAATACTACCAAGAAATTCTGGACGATGCGATTATTTGTCTGTCTAAGATAGAGTATAAGTTAATAGCGTGTGTGTGCGACATGGTGGAGCAAATGAATGGTTGTGGAGGTAATATGAAATTGGAATTGAACTAACGTTGTTTCATAATCCATTAACGAAAAAAAAAATATATTGTTTACAGACGTCCCACTTTTATTGAAATTGATACACAATTGGTTCCTCGACACTAGATTTGAGTTCCCTAACAGCAGTATTGTTACAAAAGTACCAGTGAAATTTTAAATCGAGCATGGCGTTCACGATTTATAGGCTTTCTTCTAATTCAAAGAGAAAAATATTTTTCACCAAAAGACAAATATTATGACCAAGCTAAGGGGAACTTTCTCTCTTTTCGGATTCTACTAAAAAAGGTTTCCACTTTAGACGTTCACTACGGGACTTATTTGAAATGTCTTGTTAAAGGAGAATTATCATATCCCATAGTGTGATATTATTTTTCAAAATATTGTATGTTCTATAAAACAAACATATTTGGACTTTACTATCGCGCTTTGTGCCTATGATATGGCAGAGTTGTATGTATTTGTCAGTCAGACATATCCCCAACCGAAATAATAAAGACATGATATTTTCGAGTTTCGATCGGTTTATCGGTCCGTAACCTCATTATAAGTCGGGGAATGGCTGTAAGTATATATCATCCGTTATTTGAATCATCATATACTAAGCTACCACAATGAACAGAATCTAAACTTGCTATTTTACATATGCAAACCATTTGCTTTCCATACTGTATGCTTTCAGCCAAATATTTCACACAAAATAATCCTTATGGTGTATCACGTTCTTATATAAATAAAATTGTACCCATTTTGAGAAAAATAATATAAAATTCCCACATATTCTGACAGGTGTCAATAACATTAAAATAAATATTCAGATTCTCACGTATCAAATAATATGCACGGAATTGATAACTGTAGATGAAAAAATTCTGAGTATTAAAAATAGGGCCTTATCCTTTGAAAATCATATTGACTTCTTGTACTCTACTAAAGAATTTAATAGTTATTATTATATTATGAAAATAATTGCGCAAATTGCAGGTCAAATAACTAAATATCACGATCAATTGAATTGTTAACGCAACTTCAACTATTTCAATACTGAAATAAAATTTTTCGAACATATATAACTATGTAAAAATACTTTACAACCACACGTTAATTTGCCAGCATCTGCTTCAACCAAGTGAATTTCTTATTGCAGATATACGAAGGGTGTTCAGCAATCAATGACGCTGACATATAACAAGTTGTGCTACGAGTTGTCTGCATTACTATATTGTTATTCAAGGCTTTTGTAGCAAGTGCTAAACATTTCAGACTTTCTGCTATTGCTAGCAATAATTTTATCTATGTTTTTAAAGTAGCGAGTGAGTCCAAAATTATTAACTATTGATCAAAAGCGAGAACGAGTTCGTGCATTAGAGACCAAGTTACTCCTTTTTATAAGAAACAAAAAATGTAACACAGCGTGCAGTGGCGTCACCCTGCATCTTCCCCTAGCCTCCGATTCAAAGTCTAAGCTTGCGTTGGTAAACCTACGGCCACAATTTTTCAGAACACGCAGAGAGTTCCTCTATTAGATTATATCGAACAAAGACACACGATCACTGAACATTATTAAGTACAGTTAATTCCAAAATTAAGGGATGGAGTCCAGGGAAAGAAAAGATAAATATTAATTATGAAAATCCTTCGGCACCAGGATAATGTACTCGCCCACAAAAGTCATCAGAGAATGATTTCAATTGAACGTGCAGGTTTTGAAGTACTTCAGCACTCTCCGTACTCTCCTGAGTTTGCTCTCAGTGACTTTAGTTTGTTCCCCAACGTAGTCAGGCACGTATGCTTTCGTTTTGATCATTTTTACTCGCTGCCTGATAAACACAAATATCATTATCACTGTCAGTTACAAAAATCATAGTTGAATTATTCAATGACAGGGACAATAATTGTTGAACACTCGTCGTATGATATAATTGTTGCTAACTTTGATTTTAATGGTTGTTTTTATCATCAAAAATAGCCGAATAACTGAATACAGACCAGATGAAAAAAATGTTTAAAAATGACGGTCGTATTTGAGCATTTCTTGTAGAAATATAGACAATTTTAAAAAGGCAACATCCGACATGCTGCATTGGTTGCCATAATGAGCAATCACTTTTAGATATACGTGTGACATAAAGAGCAATGAGTATCACCAAAATATGGCATATTTGGATTTCGGTACTTGACTCTTTGGGTGCTTGTTTCAGCGCTACTGCCTTGAGTGTAGCTTCCAGCCAGACTCAGTCATGACATATTTCTGCATTATACGAGGGTTGATCCAGAAATAAAGTTCCCAAAGAGCTCCAGCCGCACGTGAAGGTGCGAGGCGAAATCCGGCAACACCGCTGTGCGCGGCTGTTTTCCCACTCTCGATTCCACCCGGCCGCGCTTCGCTGCGAAGCTCAGTCTTGGCTCAGGAGCCGTCCGAGATGGTGGTGCCCATTGTTGCTCCCGCCAAGTGTGAGATTCGTTCCGTAATTCGCTTTTTGCACGCCAAAGGGACTCCACCCGTGGATATTCATAGTCAGTTGACAGAGGTGTATGGCGACAAGTGTACGTCCGAAAGTGGTGCAGGGAGTTTAGTGCCTGTCGGAACGACGTCCACGATGAAGAACGGAGTGGAAGACCGTCAGTTTCGGAGGCGATTGTCGAGATGGTCCAACGCGAAGTGCTTCAAAACAGGAGGATCACCGTCCGTGAACTTATTGCTCGGATTCCTGAGAGTTCTTACGGTACAGTGGACAAAGCTTTGACTGAAAAATAGGAGTATCAGAAGTGTTGTGCTCGATGGCTACCGCGTATGCTGGCAGCAGAACACAAGGAGAAACGCCTTGCCTGTGCTCACCAGTTTCTTCAAAAGTGTCAAGAAGATAAAGAAGGATTGTTGGACTCCATTTTTACGGGAGACGAAACGAGGGTGTTTCATTTCACTCCCGAAACGAAACAAAAGTCCAAACAATGGCGTCACTCAGGGTCACCAGTCGCAAAGAGTTTCAAACAAACTCCTTCTGCTGGCAAAGTCATGGCCAGTGTGTTTTGGGATCGTAAGAGGATACTACTGATCGATTTCATGGAACCTGGGACAACAATCAACTGAGACAGTTATTGTGCAACACTAAGAAAACTCAGGCGAGCTATCCAGAATCACCGGCGAAGACGACTGACAGCCGGTGTAACGCTGCTTCACGACAACGCCCGACCTCACGTCTCCCGTCAAACCTAGGACCTTTTGACAAACTTTGGGTGGACTGTCATGCCCCACCCACCGTACAGTCCGGACCTCGCGCCTAGCGATAATCACTTGTTTCCGAAATTATAGGAACACTTGAGTGACCAACGCTTCCGTAGCGACGATGAAGTCAAGGACGAGGTGAAACGTTTCCTCAACGGTTTGGCGGCGGAATTGTACGTCATTGGGATACAAAAGTTGGAGCACCGCCTACAAAAATGCGTAGAAAAAGATGTAAATGGCGATTATGTCAAAAAATAAAGCAAAGTGTCTTCTTTCCAACGATGTACATTGCTATGAGAATAAACAATGTTGTCTATTTGTAAAATTGATGGGAACCTTATTTCTGAACCAACCCTTGTATATTCTACAGTATTTTGTTTAAAAAAAAATGCAATAACGCAACTGCATTGCTTTAAAACGAATGATATAAAACCATACTGTAAATTGATACTTTTTTGGAAGTGCCTTTTTTATTTGCAGATTCAAAATCTACCTTGGAATCATTAAACGAGTGCGAGTGCCTTCCAACTTGTGAGTTTGACCTATTTCATGTCATGCATACATCAACAGTACGGTAAATGTATTTTATGTTTTTAGTCTTTTTGTAATTGACTTAATATGAATTATTGTAAGCCTATGATGGAACAGCTTCAAGAATATCGGTAAAGACTAACGTCAGCGGCATAATTTTATTAAAGACTACCTGTACATATAGTTTTTACATGTAATTCTAGTTATGTAAAATATCATAAGCAGTAATGGCAATCATAAGCTACAGCCGGATAATTCAAATAGATTCAACAATATAATGCTTCCAATTTGCATTTCTGTAAGTAAATTAACTTTACGAAGCGTAAATCATCGAATGATCAAAGGTATATTGCAGATGAAGTAATTCCTTTGAATTAATTATCTGCTGAATACAATTAGACATCCCCTGAAATTCTTACGGTGGAAAATTCTTTGGATTGAAAACTTGTTAGCTTGGAGGATGAGTTTTTGTTAATATACACATAGAGTACGGAAGTAACTAACAGCAGAGCGCCAGTATGTGTTGAGCACGAAATTTTATACAAACGTAATACATCCCACAGAACTTGATTACGTACATAGACACCCAAATTTGAAGTATTGAGGAAACAGAGGGATAATAGCTACGTGGCTCAAATTTTAAATTTTATAAAACTAACAACGTGAATGGTTCTTGATGGCACATTACTGACAATGCGGTCGTCTATTGAAATGCATACTTACTTCCATCATGTCCATTGTTTCCGTCATATCCATCCATCCATCCTAACTGACTCACTGACGGACCATAAAAATTCATAGGCCAAACCACCGGAGCTAGAAATATCAAATTCGGTACGCTGGTGTACGACCATGAAAAGGTAAATAAAAAAATCCTATATTTTGAAAAAGTTGCCATTTCCAATCCAAAATGGCCGCCAAACCCATTGTTGAATACACAGCCTGAATGGCTGGAACTTGCGAAGTAAAATTTGATATGAAGGTACAATGTCACTTCGAAAATAAAAAAATAACATGTTGACCAGTCGCCATATTGGATCTAAAATGGCGGACCCTAAAAATCAATTTTCCACACAGTATGAGCTAGAGATACGAAATTTGGTACGAAGGTTCACGACCACTAATAGTTTAGGAAAATATTACAACATTTTGAAAAATATTACAACATCTTGGATTAAAAATGTCCGCCAAACCCGTTGCTATACAGAATAGGCACCTTAAATTGCTGGTGATACTGAACGAAATTTGGTATGACGATCCACTATCACCTGTAGGCTACCAAAATGTTACATAATGTATCCAAAGACGCTTTTTTGGATCCAAATGGCGGACCCAAAATCCATTTTCCACACCGTTTGAGCTACATAAATGAAATTTTACATGAAGATGTACCATCACAAGTAGGCCACGGCAATATAAGGAAACGGTCAAAAAGTCGTGAATATGGATCTGAAATGGCCACTCAAAAACTCATATTTCAAACCACTGAAGATAGAGAAACAAAATTTTATGTGAAGGTGTATGACCAAGAGTAGGCTAAAAAAGGAGCAAAATCCCCCTTTGGTGGTGCAGTTCCCCCAACGTAGGTGTGCAGATCGACACCATAGTGGTGTAGTTCCTTAGAGAGAGTCTGTTTGAGGAAAAGGGTGAGGAGCTCCCAGAAACATTCTAATTGGGAGCGCAACTCCCACGCGTGTCTTGGGGCAGCGCCCCCAGCGAGGCAGCGTGAGTCCATATAATATATAGTCCCTTGGTCATTGACTCACTCTATGACTCACTCACTCACTGATCATCAATATTCCCAGGAACTACTGCAGCTAGAAACACAAATTTTGTATGCAGATGTATAGCCAAGAGTAGGTAGGAAAGGATCAGACATTTTAAAAAAACACAATCTTGGATCAAACATTTCCGCCCAAACCAATTGTTGTATAGCACACAACCTAAGCAGCCGGGGCTACTAAAATGAAATTTAGCATGAAGGTACAACATAACTATGAGTTTACGAAAATATTATAAAATGTTGAAATAGATGTCATCTCGTATCCAAAATGGTGGAGAAAAAATCAATTTTCCAGATCGTTTGAGCTAGAGATACGAAATTTGCTACAAGAGTGTATTACAAAGGATAGTTTAGGGAAATATGACAAAACGTTGAATAAGTCGCCACCTTGTATACAAAATGGCCGCCAAACTCATTGTTGTATAGAATACACAGCCTAAACGGCTGGAGCAAGAAAACAACAAATTTGGTATGAAGGTACACCATCACCAGTAGATTACGAAAATATTACCAAATGTAGACAAAGACACCATCTTGGATCCAAAACGGCAGACTAAAGCTCTTTTTCCGCACCGTTTGAGCTAGAGATATGAAATTTGGTATAAAGGTGTATTGTCACGACTAGGCTAGGAAAATATTACAATCTTTGTTGAAAATTGCTATCATTTATTCAAAATTGCCTTCAAAAGAACCATTTTCCTCACCGTTCGACCTAGAGAAATGACATTTTGTATGAAGGTATACCATCACAAATAGGTCAGGACAATATAAGAAAACGTAAAGTAAGTCGCCATCGTTTAATATAAAATGCCCGCACAAAATCCCATTTTTAGACCACTGAAGCTAGAAAAAACGAACTTTTGTGTAAAGGTGTACCATCATGAGTAGGTTACAATATATGAGGGAAACCTTCCTTATAGCGGCGCAACACCCCCGGGGGTTGGGCGCAGATCGACACCAAGACAAAAAGTGCCGCGTAGAGTCTGGTTAAGATAATGTAGTTACGGCCAATATCTATCCTCGGAAGTCAACTAGAAGTAAAACGAGAAGATAAACGAGAACAGGAGAAGGATTAACTTGGCCAAAATGTCCTAGCATAACTGCCTGAAGCAGGACAACCACTCAAGATCACTTCACCTGTTATACATAAGGAGAGTTCCCGGCGCATGGAGACACTTGTGTCTCCAAATCAAGAGAGTGTACAGGTAATGGAAGATACAGACCGAGTAAATTTATTCCAATCGCGATTTAACACTAAGGAAAGTGAGACTAGTTTAAGTAATAACAATTCTGTTAGCGGTTCCGAACAGCAAATTAAAGTTTTAGTGAAGATAATCACAATCGACTTGGTGAGGATGTCTAACAGTTTTTGACAGATGTTTGTTTAACTGTTTTTTTAGTGATGATGATACACGGGAGGAAGTGGAGAAATTGAAGGCAGATAGTGCTGTCCCCCCTCCCAACAGGAAAATGCCCAGACTCGCAGGGGACAGGTGCCTAAAGCTGCTCACTCACAGGATATGCACACCACAGGCGAAGCTAAAATTGACCATAAGTTTCTTACGCCGCATCCCCCAGGGCAGGAAAACAAACCTTTGCGTGAAATCAATGAATTTAACGGTAAACTAATACGAACAAGTAGTAGAAAAAAACGCCCGGTTACAGAAGGATCTAGTTCTAGTGAGATGCTCTATTATTAATTAACGACAGGTCTTGTATATTAGGAATGATTCTGTATAATACATTTTTAGATTGAGGACAGATAGTGTAGTTTTGTGTAAATATTTCAGTATATGTTATTCAGAGGGCAGTATGACCTTTGATAGGTAATTTTTAACTATGTGTATATCTACTAGTATAGCTATTCGATTATTAACTTTCAATATAACAACACTCAACTTGCTGGGTGCAACTTCCCAAATTAAGCAGATGGTGTTCCAAGATTTTTTACGAGAGAATGATATCAGTCTTCTTTATACACAGAAAATAAGGAAGCAAATTATTAGGACATACCTAGGTATAGTTGTCATAATAATTTTACCGCCAGGGAACTGGCTCAGCTATAATTTATCGCTCAGATATTCAGTATGTTCCACAACAGTATACGGTCGAACGACGTATAACAGCCAGACAGAGAGATAATATAGCCCTAATTTCTTTTACTTGCCATCAGACAACAATAATTGTAAACAAAGGGATGAATTTTTAACAGGAGAACTAACGCGAACATTACGCCTCCAGAAAGG
>JAGDQP010054056.1:0-13419 GCA_022664845.1 Lepisma saccharinum
AACGCAAAACGCAAATAATATTTATTCACACAAATCACATGCTGGAGTCACTTCATATTTCAATGCAGAAATAACCAGAAATTCAATATATAGTTCCTTTCCCAAGTCATCACTTCTCAGCTGGCGAAAGAATCCTACCACTGGTCTACGGATTTATGAACCGATCTAATCTAATTAAAATTACATCACTTAAAACGATAGGTTTACCGAAACACAGAAATAATATAGTATCAATTGCTGTCAACTTCACGTAACGATTTGTAACTAATTTCCAATAGATATCAAGTTAAACATTAAATAACTCACTGCACATTATAAATATTACTAAACACTGTACGAGGATTATCAACTAATGCCGTAGATCGTACCTGGTTAACTGAGAGGTTTCTACACTACGTTTACTGAATATAAACTCAAGATTGTTTTCGAAGAAATATAAAAATTTCAGAATTTCAATTTATTGCTTTGAATTTACATATTTCACGCTTTCGGCTATGATAATTTTATCAGAATCTGAACAGAATTACAGTTGAGTTGTAAAAACAAACAAATTTGAATCGCTGGTATACATTGAATTCAGCAGAACTGAAAGTTACGTAGTCACACATAAATGTCCATAATTTCTGTAATAATTAACAAATTTCGTTGATGTTTTTCACAAATTATTCCCGAAATATTGTTGTATAATTTCTAAAAATTTTAGCACAGTATTACTTACACGAAAGAAGTTCTAGTCCAAAATACAGGGTAATGAAAGAATCACTTTAACCTTAATAATTGTGTGACGTCATTACAGATGATTACTACGTTATACAAAAGACGTTCTGAATAAATCTTGAAAATACAAAATATTGTTATAAAATATCACTTTTTCATCAGAGAATAGTGGCTGGAGTTGAAACCAAAATTATCGAACCATGTCGAATAAATTAAAATTTACTATTAACATGAAAACGGTACGCAAAGATAGTCGAGCAGACATGTTGCTAATTTGATCAAGTAAGGAAAATATGCGGTAGCTGTCAAACATGGCTAACCGGGAATTTCGAATAGATTTGGAAAAATGGAGACGAGAAATTGGCATATGACTATTGAAATCTAACGAACCGATATTTATAATGTAAGAATTCGGTTAATAGCGGCCCCATACCGAATTTTAGAACATATTGTACATACTGATAAATAATCTCAAAACAAAAATAATATAAAATTTTAATGAGTTGGAAATTCCGAAATAATGTCGCTGAAAAGTCCTGTTAGCACTTATATCGGTTTTTATTCTTCTTAATAAGATTTAAGGTAATTTTCCGGAACGGACGAAATCAATCGAAATATCATCAAAATATTTACAAAATTTGGTGTTTATATCTACTTCTCGTAGACAGGGCTTAGGAAGTACAGGCGACGGAAAGCCCAGACATCCACTCGTCTCGTTTTAAAAATTGGAACTGAACTAACATGGCGTGGGAGAGCAGTTCTCCCAGCAAACGGAGAAGAAGGCTGATTCACACCAATCAGCAAAAAACAAGTCACGAAGCATTGACTAGGGCCAATCAAAAAAAAGCGTTAGATCCAAGTCATTGCTGCGCGACTAACGAAAACCTGGATGGATAACGATAAAAATCCAAAGCAAAATCCAAACGGAACACGCTCAAAGAGTCTAAAACCAACCAAAGAGAATGAGCTAAAGAGAACACACTGAAAGAAAACAAAACGGAGACTAAAAAAAATAAAAGGGGAGAAAATAAATATAAAAATGGAACAGCAACTAGGCTGTTACACCAGTGTTGTAAAGTTGAAAACTCGATGGCATTACAGTTTAACTTCTAACATCTGCCCTATTGATACAAATCAGCTACGGATAACGCATTTTTACGTTATTTATTATGATTTATCGAGAAATATTAATTTTATTTATCATTGTAATAAACCGATTTTGTGCTGGAGGTTGGGACCCCATTATCTAAAAAAACGAAGCGGATTTCGACACATGATATATATCCACTATAACTACGCTAATCATAAATCCAGTCAACGCTGCTGACATCATATTAAAGCAAATTGAAGACAATTTGCAAAACATCCCAAGTCCACTTTTTTCGTATTTGCATTTTTCTGTTCGTCGGTATCTATGTTCCAAGGGCTATCCATTTGCATAAGTATTACATCCTAATCCCACCATAGAAACCCTTTTTATTATAAAATTAATTCCGCATCCGCTGAATAGGATAACATACAAAGACCCTGGACTGTTTTTCGTTCCTCCTGAAAAATATACTCCGGAGGACTTGGAATGGTTTTTAATTCAGGTCTTCAATTATGAATTGGACCAACACCAACGGAAGCATCCGAGTTCAGCTGTGACTCAACAGAAACTACCACAACATACGGCAACTTAAGGTTCTTGGACTGAGTTACCTCACAGAAGAGCCGAAAGGCGGATAAATGTAAACACTCATAACAAAAAAGAACATTGAGGCAGAGGAATGATCTCTGTAACAAAGTAAAACAAGCAACTACCCTCAACTCAATAATAATAATAATAATAATAATGGTAAAAAGTATCCATACCACACAATGTTATAACCAACGTACAACAATAATGATATATGTGGGAGAAAAACCGAGGATATTTTTAAAAATTTCATTCAAGAGAAAGTTTAGTTTATTTCTTTCATAACTAAACTTTTAGGAGGATATTTGATTAGTTCTTATATGACAGTGTTTCCCAGAAGAGGAATTTACCTGTGATTCTTGTCAGTCTTAATAAGAATGAGACTTGTAACACGTACTTTTTGTATCACTATGCTTTCCCCTTCGTTATCATCATCAAGATTGATAATACCTTGTAAAATGTACTTCATTTCAAGATAATTTTGTTCCTTTCCCAGACGTCTTCAAAGTTAAAATACAGAGAAGAAAACTCATCTCCAGTTCTGCTGCAGGAATTACGATTATGTTATGAAGTTCTTTGATCTCGCCTTTGATTAATTACCATAGTCATTGGAATCTCTCCGAAAATACTAATGGGAATAGTGTGTTAAAATATTTCAATGTTTCAAACATAATGTTTCAAACACTTGGCGAAACTACATTGATTTTTTTTATAAACTTCAGTGCATTTCAAGCCGCAGTGCTACATTTATAAACATGAACATTGAAAAACATATCTAAAATAATTTTAGATTCAACTTATTCATGTGGATCGCTTTTAAAATAAAATAAAAAAAAAATATGAGACGAAGCTAACTTGTATTTTCTGTATCAACTTGATTGAAAAGTAAATAAAAACCTAGTATTATGCAGAGTAGAAACGGTAAATGGTGTCGGTTTTATTCCTGGTTGGGATGATATTCAGAATCAACTACCGGGGATAAAATCCTTACGCACCAGGGAAAATCCCCTCCTCCTCCCGACAAATCGAACACTGTATATATGTATGTATGTAGTTGTGACGCGAGGCGATGCACTTCAGTTGTGACGAATGTTATTACATATACAGACTTACAGACATTTCTGTATTCACAGATGCACTGTTTCTGTACTCATGTAAAAATCAATACTTCTTTATTAATAATTTGTCATGATCTCCTTAGCAACCATTTTCGGTGTGTCCCTGCTTTATCTTCAGCTTTCTTTGTTGGACTTCCCTCGGCAGATTCTAATAAGGCGCCCATCTAGACATGTACGGAAATGTGCTGATGTTATCTGGATGCATGTTCCTGTAATCTTTTGTCATTGTAAGCTGTACGGAAATGAAAAAGATTTTATCAGATTTTAGCCTGTACGGATATGTGCTGTACGGATATGTTATGTTGAATTAATGTTATCTATATAACAAAAGATGATACAAAATGCTTGTTTGACGATAACGCTGATGTCAGGAGTATCAATGTATGTTTTGTAGACTTGTGGTGTTACTCCCTTGTTAATGTTCTATAATAAAGAAGGATCGCGTTTACATCTTCACCTACGAATCTTGCTCCTTTGTAGTATATCTTAGTTATTTCTAGTGTAGATACGGAACTAACATATTTTACACAATCGTTATGCAATGTTTGGGAAAGTACTTTGCAGTTAAGTTAGCTGTACGATACCTTGAGTTGATTTCCTATGCGTCTTGAGAAATCTGAAAGTTCGGTGCAAACAAATTACTATCGTCTTAATGTCCTAAAACCAAAAAGCTACGTCTTACGCACGGATTAAGTAATAAATATTATTAATATATTATTAATTATAAATTAGTAATATATTGTAAATTCAGATTTCTCAAGACGTATAGGAAATCAACTCAAGGTATTACACAGCTAATTTTACTGCAAATTATTTCCCAAACATTGCATAGCAAATCAGAGCAATTTGTGCTGAGTAGCAGATGAATTGCTGCTAAATTATAGATAAATTGCTACGTAGTTGCAGATCAATTTGCTACAGAGTTGCAGATCAATTGCTGGAGAATTGCAGAGCAATTACAATCCAGTTGTGTTGCATTTTACTAGCACTTTCATAAAATGTCAACTTGATCTGTTGCTGCATAATCGCTACAAGTTACTAGAGTTGAATGCGTAGTTCTTCAGCAATTTTACGAGAGTTGTTGGGGAATTTTTCTACAATTGTCTGATAAGTTATCTTTACTATCTGGGCAAGTGATGTACTGATCGCTAATTAATAGAACTAGGCGCTACAAAGGCACAGAATAGCAGTACCAAGGCACTGCCACAGAATAACAGAGCTGGCAGAAATAGAGTATTTGTGGCGGCCATATTGGAAGACTGCCGGCATACGTGTATAAGATAAAATCTGTAGTGCCCGTATACCCAGTTTTGTTTTAGAATGTGTTACTCTTTTATTATGTCAGGTTTCATGTTTGTGTCAAAAAGTGCATGATTTTTTGGTTATGCCGCTCCACTATAAGGCATCTGGCCCATAAATGTAAGTTATATGCAATGTCTCCGGAATACATTCTATCGTGAGTGTATAAACGATAAACCAGCTAAAAGTGTTGTAGTTGTTACGTATGAAACGCTGTGGATTTGCGTACGCACTTACACCTGCTTATTATACCACCTACCTGCATTATAATAGGAACCGGATGTGTATACAATTCCAGGATATTTAATTCTTGCTCGAAACAATTGTCTAGAAATCAGAGAACACGTCATACTTAGGGAGAAATAAAGAGAGAGAAGGCTCACACAATCACGAGAATGAAAACAAAAAGGGAGAACTAGAAACATAAAAAATTCCATTGATGGATATTACATTCATTAATACATACAAATACAACACCTTTTGAATCTCTAACTGTCCAATGATTTATATCTCGTTCAATTCTCAATTCAAAGATAAATCTTCTCACTTATGTAAATACAAACTGTTACATGTATAATTTCATATGTAAAACGTCTTCGGCCGGATGGGAATCAAATTCAAACCTCCAGATTGAAAGTGAAAGTCTTTAGTCAATACATATTACGTTGTTAAATGATTGCTAAACTCACATTATACTTGGTGTGTGTCAGTGTCAGAACAATACAAAGATGTTTCAGGTCAATGACGTATGAGCTTCTTGTTCAAAGGAATCTTTCCCATTTGCTTCAATCTGTGACGCACATAGCCTTTGGTGCTGTGCTAACACATTATATACAAGTCGTACTTTTCTCAAGGGAAGTTTCTACTTTAATATCAGCGAGTGTGTAAACATGGCAAAAATGTTCCGTGCTGAATCGGATTTGAACCGATATCAAATGAGAGTGAGCATCTACTTCTATTATACATTGCCAGTTCGTGTAATGATTTCAAAATCTGTCGTTAATTCCTTCATGTTTTGAGCAAATTGTTGAAAATGTTTTTATTCTGTATATTGCTTACACTGAATTATTGTTTGTTTCAAATATTTACATTGTCTCCCATCGAATGGCGATGTGCTAACGATAAGATCAACAGCACACTCATCATCCTTGTCAACAGTTTAAAGTGGATTCCGAACCACTACTTTTAATCTGTTCCCACCGAGTGGTGTTCTCAAGCGAGGTCGGGTCTACATGAGGTCACTATCGGGATCCCTTGAATAAAAGGCAACGTCTCATCGACCTTTTCACTTACACAATGAATGCTTCCTAAATTTATTGTCAACTAACGCAAACTTCATCAGTCGATTTAGGAGTTAGGAGTTATTACATGTGGAATTAATGTGTTACTTTCAAATACAAGAAAGTATTCTTCTCCATTCCTGAAGGTTGTATAATTTCCCGAACTAAAATAAACGTTTCCCCAAACAACAAATTATTTCTGTTTTACTTAAGACTTTAAAACTTGCACCTCCTGCTGTTCCTAACTGGCAGTGTATTCTTACGTGCATTTTACCGAAAATAACTACTATCCCATATTCTCGCTGTCTGAGCCGACCCAGAATCAACCTCAAATTTCAATTAAATGTTATCACATTTCAAGGTTTTCATGAGCCTTAAATTACTATCAGTCATACCCATCGTATTTGATCCTTGTAACAATATTAACAAAAGACTATAAAAATAGAACTAATCGCTTGATAAAAGACACATCGGAAAGTTCCAGTGTTTCGAAGCAACTTCTAGTGAGAAACTCATAAGCCCGAATTCAAAGAAACGAAAACAGAGTAGCAATTCCTTTAACTAATTGGAGACACGGGACGAAATCGGAAACCATTTCTAGCAGATTATTCAAATTTTAACATAACAGCCTATTGAAGCGGGTTGGGCCGTAGTCAGTAGTTACCAGTACTAGTTGGCCCATACATAGTTTTACTTCAGCACCTAAGTTTCTAACACTACAACGCAAATGTTAACTGTGATCCGACGCCATATTATATCAGATCCTACTTCTCTACGAAATTATCTGCTCTAGGTATTTCACTGATGAATGGAGATCAACAGTGGTGCTTGCGACGTAACCCGTTTATTGTCAAGTGTATCTGATGTTCACTTCGGCAGAACCAGCAATATCTCTCACAGGGTTCTAAGTTTTTTTAAAATTATCTTTACTTCAAGTCTTTCTGTATACACACGAAATAAGAGTAAGATTAACTTCACCAGTTACAAATATAAATTAGAGAGGAAATTCATTCTCTTCTGTTGTATTCATTTAGTAGATGAAAAGTTGTAACTTTCAAGAGACTCATCGTCTACGACAGCAATTTGTAAATCTGCCAGAGCACTGATTGCAGTGCAGCCATCATCGGCTTATCTTGACCTATTTTCGTGAAGAGTCCTTATAAACAACACCCAATATTTTGGGATGCATATAGATACAACCAGAACACCAAAGGCGCTCGCAATTAATGAGTGAGAGGGTCAAATACGTAGATGATACATTGCATGCCATCATAAACATTGAAGATATATTCGTTTATGACGGTGATGGCTCCAGTTGAAGTCGAAGATATATTCGTTCTTCAGAGCTCTTGGTTACAATGTGATGATTTTTTTAGGTGTACTTGAAGTACAACAAACATAGAAAATAACTTATTTGAATTGTTTACAATATATTTACGACAAAAGAACTGACAAAATACCGACACTTGTATCTATGTAATGCATACTAATTTAAATGGAAGTAATCTTCGCCATTTCAGTAAACAGAACTGTTTAGAAATAAAATTTGTTAATGCGAAATCGGCAACCATAAACTAAACTGCACCTGACAGTTTACAACGTCATTCATGGGACATGCCTTTGAAGGAAGTATGGAATGGTTATGTCTTCTTTTAAAACGCTATGCTTTACTAATAACTACAGTGCCTACTTGATTATATTACGATAGATACGATATTATATTACACGAAAGATATATATTTAATGAAATATTACTTTCTACAGAAGCGATCAAAGTAAACTAGTTGTCCAACGGTAACACATATCACTGAATCGAGGGCAAAGTTGTCCACAGGTGATGATATATAGAGTTATTCAAATGTCAGAAGGTGCCCAAACGGAGGTGAAAATCAAATGTTCATATCGAGTTGTTACCTGGAAGAGCGTCAGCCTTTTGTGCTTTAACATTTCTGTCATCTTGAAATCCACCATATTGGAGTCCGTTCATTTTCTTAATGGAAATTTGGTCAAATCTGGATTGGTCCAGAAAACTCTCACCAATGCAGTGGTGGAATGTGTTTTACCTATGTTCGTTACAGAGTTAACACTTCGTATTAGGTTGTTGGTGTGAAGCTGTGATTTGTTCAATGCATTGGTTTCGTTTCACACTTTCCACCCAGTCGAAGCGTTTTTCTCAACCATGCATATGTAAGATATCACTCGAATAAATTCACTTACAAGCTTCACTAATGTATCTTCGTTGTTTCAGTGCAATTGTCCATTATCTGTAACCAGGGCTGGAATGGTAAGATTTTTGGGGGGTACACGCTGCTCAATAAAAATCCGGATTTGGGAACACGTTCCTTTATATTTATGCACTGAGGTGGGTACACGCTGTGATTTATACTATTAGGTGGGTACACGGCGTGTACCCGCGTATACCCTCCATTCCACCCCTGTCTGTAACAGAGAGAAACACTGAAATTTTTTTGGTAACTTTCGCTGTTAATACGTACGCATCTTGGAGACTAATGGAAGTATGCTAAAAACAATTTCATCATTGCTTTTGTGAAGACTTTTCTGGTCCGATTTGTATGTCACATTAAAACAATACCTGAAGCATAACAGTTGCTTCCTTTTAGGTAAAGTGACTCCGTGTTTGATTAGTACCTTAGTTTGGAAACTAAAAGGAGATAGCCTATATTTGGTTCTTTTGATAATCTTTCATTGCATCACCTGTAAGATAAACTTTTGACCTTGGTTCATTGGTAGGATTGTCGTTTAGTAGCCAAAGTTTGCTTTGATAGCTTCAATGCGACGCGGCGTGGCATTTAATTCATTATGCACTTAGTGCAATATTTGTGTGAACTTAATCTGAGTGTTGTAAAAAAAGTTTTTTCTGTGAAGTGTTTTTTATTAGAAAACATCATTCTTTTTCATGTTTTTTCAACATGTCGTTTTTTTCGATAGCAAGTATTTATTGCTTTACGGTGCAGATAATCAATGTAATCAGCATGATTAGAGTGAAAATCTTCAGACATTCATTCCAATTTACTATTTCTTTTTCCCTGCAGCCTTACGAGGCATAATTGAATTATTTGTGCATTCATTGCCACATTGCTGTGCTTCCTGTATCTTCACCCTGACAAACATAAAGAATTAACTAAGGTCATATGAACTGAAGTTATTTGGTGTAGTTTGTAATAAAATACTAATAAACCTCCAGGGAACTGAAGAAATATTTAGAGTTACTAGAGATAATAAAACTTCGAAGACATCTTTACTGTAAAGTGTAAACTATAAAAACTATGAATTCTTATCGAAGTATGCTCCCATCTCGTAGACAATATGTTAATTTGTAATTACGGTATTATTCAAGGGAGTTATCTATTTTTGATCGTGATTACTGCCTGTAAAAATCTATTATTTATTGTTCAAAATTTCGGAAAATAACCTACTTCAATTCAGGGACTTACTGCAAACTCAGGGGCATTGCTCCCTCATGCTCCAAGCTTCACCCCATATTGTGACAATGGACACATACAATGTAACAAAAAATGTTATATGTATATTTAAATCCATTATGAATACTCTTGTAAACAAACAACTATACATGTTTCTTCTAATAAATATGTTGCAATAGAATTGTGAGAGGTATCATTCCAAACTACAGATACGTAGATGTGTCCAATTTTGAATTTCCCTCCTGCTCATAGAATTGACCGAACCGAGTGGTTAAAAGCGCAGGAAAAAGCCAGTAGCCTGTAGTAGTGAGTCACTATCTCAAGTGTGTGTTGTGTGCAGCATAGCTCCAAAGCTCAATCGGTTTTGGGAAGGCTACGTAGTTGCACTTTTCCACGCCGAACATTCGGTGTCTAAAATTCAAAAAGTTAAAAGAACATTGCGCATTAGGTTCGACGACTATCAAGAACATAATTACTCGGCATAAAAACCAAGAGTTACCAGCGATTCAATCACCAACAAAGGGGACTAGGAAGCGAGCGTGCACTACAGTGAAGCAGCCTGTGTCTCATAGGTTGCATCGAATGGCCCTCCAGGAAAATTCCCCTCCGCAACGTGTGATAACCACACGACTCCACGTGGTACATTTAACTGTGAACCACAACTTGCGTGAGAAGTTGAATCTCCGGAAGCTCTATAAAAGTCGTGGACGTTACCTAAGTGCGGCTCATCGGTGTGAGAGAAAACCAAGAGAATGTGCCTCTACGAACGCCATTTATCCGGGGAAAAGTGGAAGTATGTGGCCACACTAGATGAGCCAAGGGTGTATTGATCAACCTGTGGCAAAATTCGAATCATCACTTACACTTCACGCGATGCAAAATTCGTCCCGAGTTCTTGCGTCATTGCAAAGCAACTTTCTCGAAGGGATTCATGGTTGTTGCGGCTTGCGGGATACTACTATCAAGGCAATTTAAATATTTTTCAGCTCCCTAAAAACTGTAAAATCAACTCTGCCTTCTTTCAGCAACATATCCTAATCCCAATTAATACAGACGACTTAACTCGTTTGTATGGAAATACCATCAATCAAGTCTCTGTGCATATGCATAAGGTTTCATCCAATACATCTCATTCTACTCGTAACTTTCTGCAACAGATGGCGCAAGATACCGGCATTCAGATGATTCCATTTTGCAATATACCGGTGAAGTCACCAGATGGATTTCTGCGAGTTTGGCTTACTGAAAAGAGAACTTTCATCTCGTCGTGTCACCACTCTCCAGGGCCTGTGGAAATCCTGTAAGGAGGAATGGCAGAGGATTCCACTTCCTGTACTTCGTAGTAGCCTTCTACAATGGAAGTTATGGTGCAAGGCTATTGTCAAGACACATGATAATCACATTGAGGCCAACCGATATTGGTCTCGTGGATTTAAGTAAGGTAGGTTATAGTTCAAAATTGGACACATGTAGGCGGATCGACGTTCTGTATATCATACCGCTTTTTTGAAGGTATAGCTTTCGGCACGTAACAGTATGGAGGACATTTGAAAAATTGTATTTTAAAATAGGGTGACAGGACTGACACCTGAGTGTTTGGTTACAGGGTCAACCACAGTATGTTTCGATTTTGTCGAATATGTATACTCAAAGTTGTCGCGGATATTGAAGTAATTTTAAATATTTAATTTTTGAACTTGCTTGACATATCTGTGACACCTGAAGTACCAGTATGACGTGTCCCAGTACGTAACTACCAAGTTTGGTGCGGATACGTTCGACAATATGAAAGCAATTGGAAATTTATGTTTTCAATTGGTTGGCAACACTGACAGAGGTCAGACCATCTAACCCGGAAACGTCAACCAAGAAGTGTCCCTAACCTGGTCAGCACACCGGCTGGATGACCCACCGGAATATTCTCCGACCCAGCATTTACCTGTTACAATTTTTGCCACAAAGGAGGGCGGAATAAAATAAAATATAATCGAACTTCAATAAATAAAATGAAAATAAAAACATATCCACTTAGCAAAAGGTAAAACGAGTGGCCGAAAGAGCGAGGCCAGGTCAAACCACCCACTGCCTAGCTTCGGGCTTACAATATCTGTAATCACATTGCATCATAGTAAACAGGACCAGGACAAAGACAACGAAAGGTTAAATGAAGTTGGCAGCGTCAGCAAAGAAAAACTGTAAAAGGGGTGCGCGGAGGTAGCGGAATAGACACAACCATGAGCACATGCAAATAGAACATGCGGAGAAGAAAGATCATCCTGTAAGCCACACCGGCCATAGCACGGTGGAAAAGCATGTAAAAGCCCAATATAAACATGTCTTTAAAGAAAAAAAAACTTCAGAAATATAAGCTTACCTCACATTCTGCATTCTCCAAGGTATGCGGAGAAAACATCGCAGAGAGAATAATGCGCAGCGCAGAGAGAACGAAAAACAAAGACACGGAACCTCAGTAATCAAATACTGTTCAGGACTACTTCAGTTTCAGTGCCCAGTGAAAGCTCAATCTTACCTCATTCTTAACCACTCTCTTCGCCATATTATAACTCACTTTCTCCTCATCACACGGATGCTTAATAAAAGAAAAGAACGGTAACTCTTTGACCAGGTGAGTACCGGGGCCACCACCAACCCTGGTAACGCAGGTCGAAATTCTATCATATTAAGTTCTATTCTAAGATGCTTCTTACACCTTCTAAAATCAAAACTGCAATACTACGCCCGAGGCCAGCAACTAAACCTCGTTCATACTGCAACAATAACCTAACATTCTCAGCCCACTAAACCGAAGAAGCTGTAAAGGTAGCTACGCACGTTCGACGCTGAGATTTTTCAGGTGCTCAAACACCTATCGCACTTAATCTTAAAAGAAATGAATAAAAAATCCGAATAAATCAATTTAGAAAAATCTTTACACTTATTGGTAGCGAACACAACAAAAGTTATCTCGAAACTGACTTCAGATTCATCAATGTGGGGGTACCCTAATGTAGAACTCAGACCTGTGGCAGGCCACAACGAATTTCAATCAAAATACTCTAGTCTATACCACCTAATCTACCGAAAGCGTATGGGATAAATTACCAAACTTCACTGAAAAGAACAAAGAACAATTTGAAAAAAAAAATGTTTGTCTAAATAGGATTGTAAAACTTAACAGAATCTATTCCTCATCGCATTTGTCAATTAGGTTTGGTTACATTGAATTTCGTCATAATGATTTGTTTCAAAAGAATACTAACTATTTTACTGCTCGGCACACACCATCGAGCTTAAAAAAAACACATTAAATTTGTATGATAAATAAGGTCAATATTAATACATACTATTTTCTTGAGTTGCAAAGGCCTAAATTCGATGTATAGAAATATGTAGATTTTCCATAAGATCAAAATGTCTCTGTAAAATCAATTGTGTCAATAAATTTGTAGTTACAAAGATCGAAACTACATTAATGTGCTCGAGGGCATCAAATCAAAAATTTTAATTTACACACTTGGGACTGCATGAAAAAACGTCAGTCCAAATTTCCCTCCCACTACTGCGATTACCTAAAGTTGTATGGAATTTCGGTATGTTACATATGGTATTTTCGTTCATTTATACATTCAAGCAGTAGGTGCTACTGAAACTTTAGTCGGAATAACGTTATATTCAAATGTTAATACTAAAAAATATTCGGTTGTATTAGGTTGCGGAATCGACATAGCTAAAATATCGCAAGGTTCGAGAAAAAGGAGGGGGAGATATAGCTGAAACTTCCCGGGACGTCCAAAATTACAGCGAAAAGGAAAAATAATAATTCTCTTTAAAAGAATCGTGTGCAGCAAACTCCAGATAAGATCAAACACAAGGTTAACATTTCT
>JAGDQP010054057.1:0-13418 GCA_022664845.1 Lepisma saccharinum
TCCTCTTCTAATTTCTTCTATGTCGTCATCTAATGATCTGCTGTATTTCATCTCAGAATAATTTAATTAGATAATGTGTTGAATCAATATTTAAGGTATCCTGCACCTTTGAATTGCAGACATCCACTGTACTTTAAACGATTTGTTTCTTGTTTGTAGCTTAAAGAAATTGATATATACCACAAAATGGTGAATATGCAGTGATAACTTGGATTTGGATTGCTTGGAAACCTTATAAAGATGAGCAAACCTCAAACCTGGCACACATGACGGTAAAACCTCTAACAATAGCCAACAGCAATTGCTCGGATCTGGACGTAAACCCTAAATGCATATTGAAAAATATAAAACATTGCAAATTATAGTACCGCTATTTTGCCTACTATGTTATAATCATCTTTCCATTGATTCTGGTTCACATGACTTCTCTGATGAATCCGGTAATAAAATGTGACACCCTACTACGTAATAGGTAATGAAATATACGTGAAATGTGCTGAAACTCACGAAGACACTGCTGAACGTCTTGAAATCATATAAAGAAATGGCTAAAAGTACCGATTATAAAAACAAACTGTATCTCCTATTTTGGATGAAAGCCTGCTTACACGGTTCTTTTGAATACTGTTAGTCAGGTAACTGAAATAAAAAAAAAACATAAGTTTGATTAAGAAAAAGAACAATAAGTTTTATTGTACAGAATTAGGATATATACAAAATTTGTGGATAGTACGAAAACTATTCAAAGATGCTGTTGAACGTTTTTTTGAAAGATTTTTCAGAAAACTGATATCGAATAATGACATACAAACAGTTAATCTCACCAAAAAATAATGTGATTTACGTTTAGCTGCGATATAGAGAAACAGAGCTGTAATTTAATGAAACAGAGTTGCAATTTGAAACAAATAATATATTTTGATATACATTCTATATGTAATACATTGAAAATATTCTTGTAAAAGTCAAGTTGTACACAATAATGTTTTGATGTAATAAACAGGGATAGGAGAACATGTCAGTCTCACTACCTAAATTTCTAATAACATGAAACAGTTCTTAATATGTAAACTATTATAACATGAGGTTGTCTCCCTTACAGGATACAAAGTATTGTTAAGGCTAACTACAATTAAAGTTTTAGACGCATGTAAAACGTAAGATAACTAAAAACTTTTCATTTTTCTCGTAATAACATATAAAAGGGATTCAACATTATAGAATGTATAACGTTGTTTGAAAGATTTCGATTACAAGTAAGCTCGAGTCACAACTTTGTTAGCTTTGACTTTGATGATAAAACTTCGCTGTTGATTCGTTTCAATTTCTCTCTGGTAGGAAGTTTTCTCATATACTGCTATTGCACTTTTTATAAACGAGCTAACATAACAACAGCTCTTTGAAATTACTGGTATAAAACGGAAATAGTTACCAATGCTGAACTCTCACGCGAATGATGAATTATTATTTATGTATCGAATCTGTCATGAAATCTGAAAAACAACCTTCCATTTTTTCTTCTTTTAAACTTCTTATTACCCCTACACGTGGAATGGATTGCATGAGTTTAAACTGAAAGCTAATACAGTGATCATAGGTTGTTTGAAAGTCATTTGTGATTCATGATCTATTTATCCAACAGCGGATGGGAGAGTTATAATCTATGAAACAAGCTTCTTATTATCTATCGTAAAATAAAAAACAATCTCTCTGTAAAAGTTTCCTCTTATATAACATGATGTGATAGTTGTTGGAAGGGAAGTTACCCACACGTAAAGAGAAAATGATTATTTTAGTTCTATTTATTTATTCTCTTTTCTTTCTTTATTTATTTCGTCGCCACAATAGGCCTTAATGCGTATTTACAGCGTCTACAATAATTATTACATTGTTACATTTAATAACACAAATAATAGAACAACTATACCCTTTTTCTTGACCAAAAAGTTTCTTTTTCTTTCTCTCTCTTTCTTTTTGTTTTGTTTTACAACGTATTCTGTATTAATCCTTTGTACAGTTCTTCCGAATTTCCAAATATGTCCAAATTTGAACAATTATTACCTATAGTATTATAAGCAGCACTAGTTCTCCATGTATGTGACACATTTAAGAAGTTTGTACGAGCTTTTCTGCAGTAGAATAGACCACAATTTCCCTCGCGCGTTCTGAGGGATGGGACCTTAATAATTATTTTTGCAATTCGGTACAATCTATTTTATTGTGCAAAAGTCTGTACAAGAAAAGTAAGTCGTTTAATGTTCGTCTTTGATCAAGTTTCTGAAATTTGAAATTATCAATTAAATTGTTGTAAGATTCGTATCATGTTTGTATGTGAGAAAACGTAAAAAATGGTTTGTACTTGTACGATCTTCTGGCAACTAGTTTTCATAGAGGTATTCCATATAAGTAAGGCATATTCAAGTTTGGACCTAACATAGGAATAGTAAAGAGTTTTCAAAATTCTATCATTTGCAAATTCTTTGGTTGTCCTAACAAGAAATCTTTGGTTTCTATATGAAACATTGGTTATATTTACTGCATCTGGCGAAAAGGTTAGTTTATTATCAAATGTACCACCTAAATGTTTAATTGTATCCAATTTTTTTAAGCTTATTCCATGTATCAAGTAAGTGAAATCGTAAGTTTTTCCCGTCTGTTATAGGTCACGGCTTTACACTTACCAATATTTTTTTGAAGTCTATTCCTAGAACACCATTTCAGTATACTGGACAAATCCTGTAGAAGCAGTAGACAGTCATCCAAGGACTTTACATTGACAAATATTTTTAAGTCGTCTGCAAGCAAGAATTAGGAGAATTTTGAATATAGTGTGGCAAGTCATTAATAAATAGTAAAAACAGAAGAGAACCAAGATTAGATTCCTGAGGAACACCGTAACCGACATCAAAGCAATTGTTTTTATATTCTAAATAGAACGGATTGTCTACGTTTACTTAAATAAGACTTGAAGAAATGTGGAAAGCTTTTCAATTAGTATATTATGGTCTACAGTATCGAATGTTTTTTTAAAATCCGTGTATATAACATCTACTTGTTCATTATTGTCTAAACGGAAGCTATGAATTCTGTAATTATAGCCACATTAGTTACAGTAGATCTTTTCTGTAAAAAGCCATGTTAATATATTCAAAGTACCGGCTTAACATGCTGCATGACCTGATCATGAAGACACTTTCAAATACTTTAGAAACCGTTGACAATATGGCTACAGGACGAGAGTTGTCAACTTTATTTTTATTGCCTGCTTTCGGAACTAGACATATAATTGATTATTTCCACATATCCGGAAATACATGTTCTTATTGATAAATTAAATAATGTATATAGCGGTTCTTTAAAAAATATCACTACAACCCTTCACAATATTAACTGGTATATTATCAGGACCAACTGCCTTATTCGGTTTCAGTTTTTGTATGGCCTTTAGAATTTCACTTATACTTATTTCTAAAACGTGGAATAAGTTCTGACATTCCTCCTGCAAGTCTTCATCAAGTATATTGTCAGTCGTTTTAATTGAGGAAGATTTATTGTAAATAGATTGAAAATGTTGAGCGAAAGCAGTGGCTACCTCATCATTGCCAGTCAAGTTCTATCCCTCATATAGCATGGCTACTGGAGAAAGATGGCGTGATTTACTTTTAATATAGGACCAGAAGTGATGTGGGTCTTGTGTATATTATATTCAGCATTAGAAATAAACGCATTATTTGCTTTTCAATTTCCCGCTTCACTTCCTTACGTAGTCTGCAGTACTCTTTATAGTGATATTGATGATCGGTCGTTCCCTTCACCTTTAGCCATTTAACTCGTTGACGCCATTTCATTTTTATTTTGTCTATTATACTTTTGTAAACCAGCATGGAAACGTTTTTGTCGTTGGCCGGTTTTTTGAAATACACTTTTGAAATATTGCAAAAATTAAGTTATAGAACTCATCAACTGCTTCATTCACATCCGTAAGCTTTTTTTTTAATTTTTGCCAATCTGCTTTAGCTAATTCATTATAAAGACATACACAATTCCCTTTATGAAAATTGAACCCCAGTATATTTCTTTTGTTTCTGAGTTTATGTGATTGAACGCGTTTAAAACTTATACAAAGTGATGCATTGGTAAGCATCCTCTTTAACTAATGGATATAGTTCTCGAACTACAGTTACATTTGGAAGGTTACTAATTACTAAGTCTAACGTTCTCCCTAACCTATTTGTAACACTATTATGTGATTCCATGTCATGATATAATATAAAATGATAGAGACTCAGACTCTAGGCTTATCCTCAGATAATATTTGTAGCAAGAGCAGCTTGTGAGCAAGGATTCTGTTTTAAATGTAGAGTATTTTGCTCGGAAATGTCTTTATGTGATTTTAACGAAAGTTATTTTTAGGGGAGAAAACGAGGGAGGGTGATGTAACTTTAAAACCTAGTAATATACGTTTTCGTTCATTGGAAATTAACACGAAATAATTACTTTTCTTGTGTATAAAGGAATATTTTGCAAGTATTCAAAAAAAATTGTGAAGAAGAAAAAATGTTTTTGAAATATAAAATAGTTGTTTCCCCTCCCTAAAAAGTGGAGAAAATTCAATATTCAAAATGCGGTGAGAAAATGTTAAAAAAGAATCGTGATAGACATATTAAACGCAAACATCAATGGGAAGAAGAAACAGAACCTTGTATAAAAAAGCGAAAATTAGCGACTGTAATTTGTGCTGTGTGTGATGAAGAAATATCGAAAAAATATCGATCGACACATGAGAAATAAACATTTGAATACGCCGACAAGAGAAGCATTTGAGAAAAAACTTTTTGTGATTATGAACTCGCGGAGAAATACAGAGGAGATACCCACTATTTTCTTACCTACATAGAAAAAGTGTGTGAACATTCTTTTTTGATCAAGTGTGTGAAAAGGAAGCCGCGTTGAAGATTAATTTTATTTTGAGTGCAGAATTTACGAAAACCGGTGATGCTATTTAAAATTTACCTGTTCATAGTGGAAATAAGTTATTTTTCAAAACTACAGTCAACGAAGGTGTAATCAATGACATATTTAGCGAATTAAAAGCAAACCAGGACGATAGAGCGGTGAAGGGCTCAGATTGGTCTTCAAGCTCCGCTCCTAATTATAAACTGAAAGTGCATGTTAACGTGTATAACCCCATATCAGCTTCATGCCATATCGAACTTCCTGATCACACAAGTACGAACGTGCTGTTATTAATGTTCAAAATAAAGATCAAAAAGGTTTTTTTATATCCAGTGTTAACGAAACTTCACCTTATTCATTGGGAAGAAAACATAACCGAGTTTTCAATTATAAGTGTTATGGTAATGAAATACTACCTATTTTTGAAGAAAGTAAAATTAATTTTCCGGTATGTCTGCATGATGTCTCTAAATTTGAGAAGAGGTATAATGAAAAATCTCCGAAAGCGCCAATTTCTATCAATGTGTTTGGATTAGCTAAATATGGAAAAACTAAACAGGAACAAGTGTTTTGGCTACATATTGGTGAAAAACTGTCAAAAGAAACGGACATAGACTTACTATTCGTAAAAGCAATAACATCAGAAGCAGCAGCATCAACAACGACAGCAACAATATCGCAATCAATAGAGGGCCATTGCTGTTTAATAAGATTTTTTTCTAGGCTAATGCGTAGTCACAAAACCAGAGATCATCATCATCGATATGATTTCTGTAAGCGTTGTTTATCTTACTATACCTCTGATCAAAAACTAACAGAAGATGAGAATTTTTCTCGTGAGCATAAAGCAACTCGTGTCAAAATGCCTGCTCCTGGGTCCATAATTTAATTTGAAACATACTCTTCATTTTTAAGAGCTAATGTTGTTATTATGGCCGATTTTGAGAGTTTTTTGTATCTGATAATGAACCCCACGGACAAAATGTACCAATATTTAGCGTCAACAACACTACGCAAAAAAGTGCTTCTAAATGAAAATAATGTAACTCATCGAATGGAAGTTACACCATTTTCAGAAAATTTTAATGTGGATCTGTTGGTAAGTTATTAGGTTTCAAGAATAATAGCTATCTTAAGCCAAAAGAGACTCATATACGTCAATTTCTTCGAAAGTTCTTAAGTATTGAAACATTTATTATATACTGTAATTTAGCAGGAGGTAAGATTATAGCTGATGAGGAATATATGCACAAGGAAACTAATATTATAGCAACATTTAAATCATTAACATAATTTTTAGAACCAATTGCTTATGAACCTCAATATATATTATTTTTTCATATGCAAGAGAGTAGGATACGTTCCATTGAAATAAGTGTTAGTAATGAATTGCATAAACCAATTAGTTTTGGTGGCGCGATAACAAGTTCAATTCTCATGATTAAAAATGATTCTTAAAATGATTTTTATAGAGAGAATGATAGAAAAAAGAAACAATCTGAATATAATATAGTTTTTTTAAAGATGTAATTTATCGAAAGCTATGAGTAACAATCTTTCCTACTGAATCGTCATACATTTAATAACTCAAATGAAGCAAATAAAGATTTAGAATTTCACATCACTTCCGGCGATGGGTTTGTGCACCCACACGTCGATTTATACATCAAATATGAAGTCAATGAAGAGATGCTGGGTTATGCCTTTTTCTTTACTATTAATATAATTCCAACGCTCCGGCTATTACTTCTATGGGTAGCTCCGGACAATCATTATTCTATATCAATCTCAGGGTAGGTAAATCCAATCGAGGGCGTTTCGTAACATCATAAATGATACTACGGATGGCCAAGGTGCCTGCTTTGAGAGCCTCAAAACTGGAGGTGAGGCGACACTTTGTATATTACTATAATCCTTTGCCTAGGGGACACAAGATCCACTAGCGGGTTACGTCACTCGACATAAGCAAAACAGAAGTACTTCAGCTAAGAATTTATTCGTATTCCCTTTTGACGCCAGTAGAGTACACAAGCTCTGTTGACGGATCCCTGACAACACTATTTATCTACATAAGGTAAATTATCTTCCACAGATATATACAGTTTACACAAAATCTTATTACTGAAAGTACTCACTTTCAGCTTAAAGCAATCGGCAACATTACATAAATAATATCCCGACAATTCTAAATTTTAGTTTCATTCATAACACAGAAAATTTCCTAATGTTACTAGGTTTATTCTCCGCATATAAAAAAGTCTGCCCTCTAAATAGCTTTACTATTATTATAACATCAAACAATTGACAACTCGCACAGAAATTCACGCTACATCGTCCAAAATAATGTGCAGTTGCGAGGAAGTATACCACACCGGAAATATAGATTAACGGCATATTTCTCTTATATGTCCAAATCCAGGTAACATAACTGTAATGCTGTGCAAACCTTTTAGTGCTATATAAGTTGTATAAGATCTAACAAAACCAAATTTACATAATTCAAACCTAAATCAATGCCAACCCAATGTAAACTTTATTGCATAATGTTGGGCTTTCCTTAAGCTATTGCACGAAATTGCCCAACCTAATAAAGTCTTGCCTAACGTGGCTCACATGGCTACATATGGCAGTAAAAAACTTTTACAGCAGGGTCAAATATTAAATTAATACTTAATTTTGTTCCTTATTTGTTTTCGTAGGTAGAGGTACGTAAACATGGTACTGTTATTGATAAAATAGGTTATCCAGGAATCACATCAACTGCTATTGCCGCATGTCGATTATTAAAGCCTGAGCTTTCATATTTTAAATCAGGTGGATTAATAACTGATTGTGAAACTTCCACGGAAAGAGAATACAGTATTGTTTCCACTACGATTGCTGTTTGGTTTCTTTAGTGACTGTAAGGAAATTGTGTGGAAGAGTGGGCTTCGAACAACATTTAAAAGAAGTGCAAATATAGATGTTTTAATCTATCAATTTAAAAACAAATAAAGCAGATGGCACCTTATATGATGCTACGTTAGCTCATGCTGCTAAATTAGTGATTACTTCAATGGAGCTGAGAATACCAATTATTGAATACGATAAAAATATTCCGATGAAATTAAAAGCCGATATACTTCGACAACCTCAAATACCAATTGAATTTCTCACGTATCAAAGTGTTCCGGTTCAATTGAATGGACTCTAGTCATAAACGGTCATTTCTACTTCGTAGTATACATACGTGTTTAATAGAATTCGAATTCCATTAACGGGTTTCAGACAAGTATGGATGAGGCCAGAATAAGGCTGGGGTGAGAATATAGTCAACAATTCCACCAGTGTATATTTTCGAAGCACCATACCAGCATTAACCATAGGTTATTGAGGATAATTGGATATACCTCAGTCAGGATGGCCGACGCGTGAATTAAACCCAGAACCTGATGGACCCGAAGACAACAGTCTTCTAAATAAGGTACAGATGCTCGCTACATGTTCAATTGAATGTATGTCATAAGTTAAACACAATTGTGGCATCTGAAAATTAATTACCCTGTTATTGATTTCTTTATTTTATTTTATTTTCTATTTTATTCTAAAGAAAAGCATTTTTGCATCTGTAGTTACGTTTCTGCCAGAATACTTGTTTATGATTTTTTTTATTTACAAACAGGATGAACGCAGTATGTCATACCTAATTATAGCTTTTCATGGTAAAATAATGGAAACGACAAGGAACCTCTTGCTATTTAGTGGGCCTCAATACTAGTTAAAGCTGGGAATGATTATATAATTATGGTTAAAAAATTATAAATTGCAGAAAACCAGAACCACACAGATCCATTTGGACTTTCTGTAAATCTATAATCACCCGGAAATCTGTAATTCATTCAGGCCGAAACAGTCTATATTTATCGAAAGTAGACAAAAGATAATGTTAGAAAGCAACAAAAGAATTACCACAAAATAATCAAAGTCACGTTTTATAGCACTTCAGCGATAAAGGGCATGCACATCAGGAGGAGCTTTGTCGTTACGATATCTTCTGAGACTTGCCACTTGAATTTTAGGTAAATCGTCATCCCCGCCTACTTCGATATTAGATTTATCAGCCAGAAAACGTGAGTTTATACAAGACTCTCTCTATTTAGTAACTCAGGTGAGTGTTCATTTTCAATAATATTTGGTATATTATTAAACGCTTTCGAATTTAACGTTTGCGTTCGACTTATTATCATGCCATATTTCTGGATATTTCGTAAAGACTGAGACTTGCGACTCAAGAAAGTCATTGACTATGTAAAGCTAGGAATTTCAGTCAATGCAAATGCAACATAATTTATAACTCTGTCATAGACGTCTGATGTCCGACGAACAAGCCTAGTTCGCCCTTGTTTAATATATTATCCCTAATGTTGTTAATAAATATTATAGTGGAAAGTTCGTGCTATCTTTCCACCATTGTATTTCTTTTAATTATCCCACAACAATTGTTTCACAGTAGCTCTTAAACCAAAATAAGTTGCATCATCTGTCAATCCGTTAAACACATATAAGGTGTTAATATATGTTTTCCAATTAGTGCTCTCATTCAATTGTAATGAATTCTGAAGACTTTATTACGTACACTGTAAAAATAGGAGACACAACGTTCATCCAAACAATTTAGGCAGCTGAGATGCATTCACGTTTGGGATTAACCTACGTTCAGCCAGTTTCCGGTTGAACGTTTTACTTTCAGTAAAATTTAAAAATGTGTGTACACATATATATAACTTTTCCATGTATTTCATTGAAGCAGAGCATTTTTTTAAAGTATAAAAGAGGACATGTAATGTTCCTATAAAATTAAAATAAACATTCAGGTGGTCGGGTTTGGATCCAGGGACAACTAGCATACTGATCAGATGCTTTCGTCACTTCGCCACAGAGGCAGTTGGTACTTATGGCTTTCCAAGTGATATTTATAGGAAAGATTTTACTGCGAAAAATAACCGAAACGTAATTGTAAAATAAGCTGAACGTTCACCTACAAAACACTTTGGCCCGTTTCAACCCATTTTCAGTTAACGATAAGCTATTACAAAGAAAATGTTAAACTTTAAAATAGAGTTAAGGTTACCAATCGTTCCACTAAAGGGCTTAATCTATATCCACATTTAATAGTAAATACAACAAATCGCTTATTTTTTACCTTGATTTCTCCAGAAAGCGGAGTAACTTTCATCCATTTGGTGTTTCCACTTTTCACAGTGTACGCAAACAAACATTTTTACATATTCATTTTCACAATCAGTGTAGGAATAGCCAATCATTCGCAAAATGCGAATTATTTACAGCGATTTTGCAGAAAAATCCATATTTCCCCATTTCAATATGAGATCGTGGCATGTAAGTAATGCCATTGGAAATCATACTCAACTATCAACCAAATCGTAAGCGTGTGACTGTTACAATAGTAGCCATTGTTACTTTTTATAAAAAATACTTCCTGCTCAACTTGCTTCTTAGATAACTAAAGGCCTTAAATCAAATTCAGTTTCTTTCCTGAAAGAAAACAATTGCATTAAATTTTGTTGATTGATTTTTCTTACTGGTGCGTACATTCGATTGTGATGAAACTTGTGAATCAAATTATGCTTCGTGATATCGATTTTACCATCAGTTTCAGCAACAGGACCTCAAATGTCCAAAACTCGCTAAATAGATATTTTCACGAATTTCCCCACAAATGCCTATTTTTTCACAGCTGCATGCAAGAGATGGCTTTGGAAAGCCTATTGAATTAAAGAACAATATGACGTATGAATAGTAAGTGTACCAAGTAAGGTAGTATATATGATTATTCCTGTGGAAATCTACAAGACCCCAAGGGAAAAGGATGTGGTCTTTTGAGCTTTATTAAACCCCTTAATACAATCCTGACAGAAGGTTATCATGCCATTGCGTTTAACTGGGATAGTAGAAGTATCACGCAATTTAATGTTAAATATTCGTAAATCTAATAGTATACGTATTAATTATAAACTTAACATATCTTAAGATATATAGGTAATCGTATTTACTTTAAAGACTATTAGAAAAAAAACGTTAGTTGTAAACACATTAGAGAATGAAATTATGATGCAACTAATTACTACAATTGTAAACATAATTATACAAATATCCATCAGACTCGAAGTCATTTTGTCTTTATTGTTAGCATTGCCGTACAGTTATTACGTTGTTCTTGTTTGTACATATTTTCTAGACGTTGTGAAAATCTTATGGTGGAGTGTTTTGCGAATGGGAAACCTTTTGATTGTTGTCAGTACATGGCTGCTTTTCCTTCTGCTGATGATGCGTCCTATCTTTTCAACTCTGTGCAGACAAGGTAATATTGAAATTAAAAATAATGTGTTACGTTAATGGAATTGTGACAATTCCGTTCCATATATAATCAGAATAAATTGCTTTAATAAATTGCAATGTTTTTTTAGCCTATGTATTTTATGCTCGATGTTATATTTTATTTGACAACGCCCACAGCGGATTGCGATATGTAAGAGTACCTATCAATGATATTGTTAGCTGCAGTGAAACATAGCAAAGGCAACAAATGCTTTCTGGGTGGGTTTAACATTTTTAAAATAAATATAATTTGTATTAAACAAGTATGTAAATAATAGACTTTCGAAAATACTTTGCTAAACTGAACATCAATTTCTTCTTGTGGTGCATAGAGAATAAGCGCACTTGGATAAATGGCAACTGGAATATGTAAACACTAACACCACTCCAACAGAAATTAATTGTGTCCACTTTATAGAATTAAATGTTATTCATATTTTACTGATAACATGATTTTGCATTAGCTTTAGGTCATAATCATCATCATAATCAGCCGTTTTCCATCCACTGCTGGATGAAGGCCTGTCCCTTTTCTTTCCACAGATCTCGGTCTGCTGCTATCTTCATCCGTGTAGCTCCTGAAAAAGCTTGATTTACTCCACTCATTTTACATTTGGGCCTCGTAGCGGTCATTTCTTTCGTCCATAAATCCAGCGTAATACATTTGTCGTTCATCTTTCATCTATTCGTCTAGCTATGTGACCTCTCCATCTCCACTTCATCTTCTTCACAGTCATGATTACTTTTCGTGCGAATACATTTATTTGTCTTCCTGTCCATCCTGGTTATTCCTAGCATGCATCTCCCTATAGCTCTTTGTATGAGTCAACCTTTGAGTCGTTTGCGCATTCAATGTCTAAGTTTCACAGCCATAAATCATCACAGGTAAGACACATTGATTATACATTTTACGCTTCAGACACATTCGTAATTTGCTTTCAAAACAAAGTGTAGTCTTTCAAACAAACCCCACGCCATTTTACACCTTTAATTTATTCCATTAATCAACGTGGCATTCGATGTTTCGAGCTGGGTTAGGTAAACATTTTCATCAACTATACCTAATTTTTCTCCGTTAATCGTTACTTCCTTAATTGCAGGATGTTGATTGTACTATACTTTTGTTTTAATTAAATTTATTTTGAAGTCTATTTTCCAATTCTCATTACTCAGTTCTTCAATTCTGGTTTCTAATTCTTCTGTGCTTGAAGGTAACAGGACTATATAATCATCGAAAAATAGGCGTTGAAGGTATTCGCCATTAATTTTTATCGAACTTCATCCCGTTCAAATTATGGAACTCTCTCTCCAGAACCGCAGAAAACAGTTTTGGAGAAATTAAATCTCACTTTTTCATTTTTTTTCAGTTTCTTGCTGCAGTCTAATGACAGATGTGGCAGTTGAGTAAATATTTAGCTGTAACGTAATGTATGCACTTTCGATGACTTAACGTCAAAGTGATTTAAGTACTGGTGATAAGGAAACCGAATCGAAAGCTTTTTCAAAATCTATAAATCCCAAGCATTGTGGAAAATCATATTCATTAATACTTTCCATAACTTCCTTCAATGTATGTATAAGGTACATTATGCCAAATCTATGACGAAATCTAACTTGTTCCGTTTCCTGGTTAAACTAGAGGTCTCGTTCAATAGATTCAAATAACTTCGGTGAACATTGTGTATAGAACTAGCAGTAAACTAATTTGTCCGTAGCTTTTGATGCGTTCTTTTCCCCCTTTCTTATACAACAAAATTGTAACACCAATATTTCAACTTGATGGTATTTCTTTGTTCCTCAGGCAAGTTCCTCTTTCGTGTTTTCACCTCCACATGTAAAAATCTGTGCAGTAAGTTCATCGTTTAGCGATTTGTCGTTTTTCAACACTCGAAGGAAGTGATTTTTACACTTCTTTCACTACACCTGGGACATATGTAAACAGAAATACATATTGTATTATGTTGGTAAAGTTCATGGTAAATTGACGACGGACCAATATAAGATTTTAGGTAGGACGCCATTCGCTTCTCTCTTTCCCACCTACATGTTACGATATTAAAAAACAACATTATGTAATTATATCA
>JAGDQP010054058.1:0-13418 GCA_022664845.1 Lepisma saccharinum
CATTAAGTTTTATAGTGTAGTTTTGTTTTATTTGTAAAGGCCCGTTTACAGGCTTGGTTTTTATTCTGGCCATTTACACCAGTGGGCTGATTGTGAAGACCTTTTACATCTTCATCTTTATATTCTTTTATTATTTTAATTAACAGCTATTTTTAGACGTGACAAAGATAAGGGGCTTCCCCGTATCGGGACGGGCGTAAGCCATAGTGCTGTTACCGCCCATAAAATTCATTTTATCACTTTATCACCAACTGGTTCGATTGGATGCATGCAGTAGGTTTAATAAGACGCCTGTTCTACGACTTAGAGTTTTGGGTACCTAATCGAGAATTAACTGGAATAATGAGTTTGAAGATGCTGTGCCTGCCGTTGAGTTCGAATCCAGTAGGGGTAATGCGATTGGTTTATGTGCTTGTGGGGTATGTTGCAAGTACCTATGCAAAGCCTGTTGATACATGTTCCACTTTTTTCCGGTGTAATATCAGTATGTTGAAGTATATTTTGCATTTCATGATCGAGACATGCTTGATGTGATTCTGTGCATTTTACTGTGGATACCATTTGTGCTGTTGCCTGCTCGGGTACCTAAATCATTTTTTTTAAATTGTGACGTGGCAATACTATTGGCTAAACAGACTACCAGCGACTGCGCTTACAATTGGTGCTAAGAGCAATGGAAGTAATGCACCACCTTTTTGTAGGAGTAGTCGTCGACATTGTTTTATACTACTCTTTGCAAGGGACAGGGAACGTAGCGTCTTTTTATGCCGACGGAGACGTAGCTTCTGGCGTGGAGACAAGCGAATGTTACCATTTATTGCGTTTTTTGCCACCTGAGCAATGGTACGTATGAGTCCTCCTGATGCTTCTTGGAGAATACGTTTTCGTCGCTTACCTTTGCATTTGCAAAGTGCACGGAGCTCACTCCTGTAATGCTGTAGGCTTGACAACTTAATGTCAACTGATGGTTATGGGTGTATGCATGTATTTTACATGTGCATAGACATGCATGGTTTCATCTGGAAATATATTCGTTCTTAGTCGTAAGGCATCTGGTGTTTGCTGTGTTAAATCAAACAATAGGTAACTATGTGGTTTTTCAGGGCTTTTTCAAATACTTCTACAACACCCTTACTGTGTCTTGGTATTACCTGTATTGCGAGGTATTCGATTTGTAATTTATCACGTGGGATTTTGATCACTACCAGATAATGTGCTTTCAATGATATATCACGTGCATGTTTTCCTTTTGGAAATAGGTTCTGAACAATAAAGATGACTGTTAGACCTTTGTGATGTGCGTACCGGGTAAAAAGATTTGCAGTGTCACGGTTCGTTTCATTCATGAGGTCATCGATAATCATTAGCGAATTGCGTTGAATGTTAAACGTATCCATCTCTGGAATTCCATGGTAATACTTAATATTGAGAATTGGTATGTTTGGAACTGACACTCCATGGCACCAAACGATTTCATTAAACTGCACAGTAAACATTTTATTTTTATGTTTAAGTAATTTCGTAACAAAGCTGTTTTTCCAGCCCTGGAGGGTCCTGCTATTAAGACCGTTGCTGGGTGTTGTAGTTGTAACATGTTGCTTGCTATTAATGAATTGCTATATTACATTTTCCTTTTATATCATTATGCTCACGATCAAGACCCCTTACAATTGCATTCATTCATCCATACTTATGTTCATATATAGAAATAATTTACCTTACACAGTCATCTATCCATCAGTCTTGTCTATACCCGTAGGTTAAAGTCTTGTACTGCGTGACAGTTACGTCTCGTACAACCAGTCGACGTTTACTTGTTATTTTATGCGTCTTGTACTATTTCCTCGAAACGATGATAAACCTTGGTTTCTCCGGATATTATTCGGGGAAAATATAATTTTGCGTTCGGGCTTTTTAGTTATAAGATCATAGAAATGTTGGAAGTCAATTTCTTTCTGAGTTCGAAATTTCAGGGTGATTCCACGAATTTTTATAATTTCTTTGACTTCCCCAGTTACCAAATTACGCATTAAATACTCGTAATTTTGTGGTCCCAGTCCAATGAACAGAAACATTTCCCAGCCGGTAGGTATTTCATCGGTAAGTTCCCCGAGATAATTTCCAATGAACAGCAGGGTTTTTTCACCTTTTCTTTCAATAAACATAATTGAGTCTATCAACGTAGAGAACTCTATCATACCCTACAGCCTCAAACAGTTCATACAGTCTTAATCGTGCCCATGACGGTATAAATGCAGATAGGGTAACGTTAGAAAATGGAAGGGGCGTGTTTTCATTTTCCACGTCCTTGTATGTAACAATAAGGGTTTCAACCCCGACTGGGACCACGGTGCTAACCTCATATTGAGGAGCCAGTAACAAGTTTAATAATGCCTGGCTGTCTTTTACTATTTTTGTCTGAGGAACATCGGTTCGCTGCCCAAATTTACCAAAAAGTGAATTTAATAAAATTTTAGATATCCACCTCAGACCCGGATTTGGGTTGACGTTTTCGAATTTCATTTCAATTTCTTCATGGTCTTTGTACTATCGTATGTATTCCCGTTTTTGTTCTTCTGTTACGCACTCTGCGGGAAAGCCATTTGCTTCCTGTTTCATTGTGAGGTAGTTATTCACACAGTCCTTCTCGCATTTCGTATTACCATACCTCATGGATCTTATCAATTTTATATCCGCATGATATTCCTTTTTTAGTTCAGGGGTGCAGATCGTCTGGCGAAAGCACTGTTGGTCCTTTGTGTTCCCACATTCCGCGTTGTTGTGTTCTTCCATTCACGTGCGACAGAGTCCAAACATAAGTTTGCTGTTACATGTATATGGAAGCACTGGAATTGCGAGGGAGGTCGGAGGTTCAACCGTGCAGTTATATAATCCCTCGCAATCCTTTAACTTGGGAAAATCTTTCCTGTACACTTTAGGTTGACCTACAGGAAGGGCTTTACGAGCCATAACCCATGGGTACAATGATGTAACAACTATATGCCGTAAACGCTCCGACTCAGTACAAGTGTACAGGGACCGAAAAACTTCTGTTCTGCCACCTTTAAACGCGTGTTTGGGTACAAGGCCGGCCTCCAGGTCAGCGCACTCGGTTCGAATAAAGTCCTGAATGGCACTGTCACGCTTAACAAATTCATCCCAGGTACATTCCCAAATTTCAATGATCTTATACATATTCGTTGAAGCTACTGTTTTTTTGTGTTCCATCGCATAAAACGTTGTTCAAGGCTTTCCCCATCTCCGAGGGGATCATGTCTCAGGTTAGGATACATACGTGGGCATCCGTGCCAGAGGCACCCGAGGAACTCATAAGCATAAAATTGTGACCCTTCTTTCGCATACCTATCTAGTTTATATGGTCCCACATGGACCTCTCCTTCATTTGCTGCATGTATAATTTCACGGTTGTGCACCCGGGACATGTGCGTTACGCACTGAAGGGCCTTTTTGCTTTGAAGGTCTCGTTTTTGATAACCTAATGGAGCGATAACAGGTATGGTGTCTTTCGGCATGTACAGAGTACGAAACACACGCATAGCCAGGCTGGCTATTGTCGCACTCGATAAAAAGCATTTAATTACCCCAGTTCGTTTCTCAATGATGTTAGAAAACTTTATAACCGGGGCAGAGAGGATTAAAACATCATTTTGATAATACGCCGGTAGTTCCTTTTGCATGTCGAACGTGTAGTCGTCGTCCTGACTACACTCGTTATGCCATTGCTTTAATGCATCGTACTCCTCTTTACTTCGTCCCTCCGCATCGAACATTGCTAAAGGTGGAATTGGACCTGTATAATTTTGATTTTCTACAGTGTTAAAAAGGTACGGAAATTCACCTTTTCGTAAATTCGTATCCACTCCCAGGGTTTTCTAAAGACTCGCAAGTTTAACACATATTTAGGTGAACGTATCCCGAAAAACAATACGCTTTTGCAGTCATTTGAATGATTTTGTTCCCTTGCGCAATCATATGAATTTCTTTACCTAGTCCTTGCTCCTCTATTGCTGTTTGAGCCGCCAATATGGTATCATACCGCTATGAATTATGAGCAAGACAAATAATACGATTGAACTGATCCCGATCCTCCAGTACATGCTCAATAAACTCATTCATGGTCTTAAACATAAAATTACGAATACCACCGTTGTTAGAATCCCCGCAGACCATGCATGAGGCACCAGTATCCTTTTCTTTACATTTATGACATCGGCGGGATGCACAGACTAAATTAACTTTATGTCTGCGGTCCCCCTTTGCGTCTGGAGCAAGGGAAAGGGTCTCCACGTCAAAAATAATATATAAATTTTTATCCTCGGTTTGCATGTTTACTTTTCGGATAAAGCACTTTTGCTGTGGGAGTACGTGCTTTTGACACAGTTTACAATAATACTGACCACATTCGTGAGGGGTTTTTCTTTCTGTTTTTATCTATGAGGGCACTCCTTAAACCTGTCACATGCAGACCTACTTTTTTAAGCCTTTTTATGATTTATTATACAATCATTAGAGGGAAATGTTCTATGGCAATCCATACATTTAAATCATCCCTTTTCCTCGTCCTTGATGGTATGACGGGCTTTGCAATATGAACAGGTATACTTACATTTATGACGAAACTTGTCACGATACCCCGTAAGGCACATATCATAGTACCCCCAAACTCGTAAGTATAATGTAATATACGTAATCATGCTGTAATGCCCGTAACCCGTTTCCTCATTCTTTGTGTACTGTATATATAATGGTGTTTCCGCTGGAGGACCTGCGTACATTACCCTAGCTTCTCTTGTTTCTGGGTTCCTCTCATACACTACTATTCTATACTGTGGTCCCAAATGTTGCTGAAACAACTCAATTTCCTCTCGTCCGCACCCGTTTGTTGCCTCAACATTAATGCCTACCTCTTTACACAATCGTTGTGCTTCCCTTCTCCAGAACCCAGGTCCTGTTCTTTTACATTTCATTTCTTGTGTTTTTTCTTTGTCCCTGCCTTGCCTTTTTTCCTATCTCCACGGGCCTTTGCCAGCACTATTGCCTGTGGAAAGCATAAAACTGATTTTGGAGGTGACACGGTGTACTTGGAGTAAAAGCCGGTTTTTTCCATGATCTTGTTACGTCGTGGTGATGCTTTTCTCATTCCAATTCGCATATCTACCCATTGTAACTTTATCACCACGTGACCAAATAAAAATGTCTCATTCGAGTTGAGAACGTTTTCCATAGCTGATAAAATTACAGCTGGGTTGAGTTCATCCCGTTTTCGCCCACCCACATACACTGGTCTATCAATTTTACTCCCAGTGCTTTCGATCGTAATCCCAACGTACGCGGATGGCAGAACTTCGGGTAAAATGTTAGCTAACGCAAATTGAAAAAGCTCACTAAAGTATTCCTCTGGATCAACAACATTCGACCCTTCAGGGCCAATTTCTATTAATCTCCCTTCCATTCTAAAGTATCTTCGCCGTTATCTTGATATAATTCGGAAGTTACCATTCCCACTTGTTCCAGTACCTTGCATATTAGTGTTAGTGGGAACAAAGGTTTCCCATTCCGGGATTGGTACCTTTTTTGTGTTGAGTTTCTATTTCATGTTCTCTTTGTGTAAACATATTTACAGCGCGTGATGGACCTGGCTGTACGTCAATATTATTAGCCTTATCGTACAGACAGGCTAACGTTGGTTCCTGTGTATGCCTTAACGTACTTTCATTCCCTGCTCGTGTGTTTACATCAGGTTGCTCTATATGTTCAAGTCTCGTAGGATTAAACATACAAGGATCCTGTTCCGTTGGATTGAGAGGTATGCTATCCTGCACATTGTTGCTTAGTTGTACACCTTGTACAGTGGGTAGCATAGCTTCCTTCAAATCTAAAGCTACTTCTAACATACGTTCACTCTCTTCTGTTTCCCTCTCCTGTACCCTTGCAAGTTCCAATTAAAATTCCTGTCTTATGCGTTTCTCCTCCTCCTCCACATAAGACCTTCTATTAAACACCTCCCTCTCCCAAGCTTCTTCATCCATGGTAAAAGACAACGACGCGTCATCAGTCTGCGCGACATTAGTCTGCGCTTCCACCTCCGTCGATTGAGGTAATATCAGGGTGTTATGCACGTTGACCCAAGTAGGTGGTGGAACTCCTCTCCCAAAGCTTAGTGGAGTGGTTGCTGGATTTACCCTTAACCAATTAAAAAATGCATAGCCCTCGGTTTTACCTAGCATACGAAAGACAGTATTACGATTAATCCGACCCTCCCCAATTTTGCCCGCATGACAAAGCTCATAAAACCGGCGTTGGACATTTTCAATATAAGCTTCAAAATTAACTGGTCGCGCCGCGTACAAGTCCAAAACCTGGCCCCCCAATTGACATAATTCTAATAAATCTTGTACCCGGTGCCAGCAATACTCTAAAACATTTTGTAAAAACTTGTACCTTACCTCACTCTGCAGAGATCGTTGTCGTAACGATTCAAAATATGCTAGCGTAGAAAATGCTTGAATCCATTCATTCTCCGTTTGCAGTTCACCGTTTTTAAAGCTCTCTGATACTGCATCGATGGAATTCATCTCGTCTGTAAGATGCAAGGAAAAACACCACTGAGTTATACAAAAGCGAATAACACGTGCTTTCAGTGTTAATGATTAACTTCAACTGGGTTCTACTGGAGTACTTTACGAGGTATATATGCACTTCTAAGGGTAAGTTAGTATTTTGTTTATTTCTACGAAGTTACGCATGCATGATTTTTTTAAACTCTTACACATGTAAGTGCAACTACAATTTAGGATGGTATGTCTAGGTGGTGGGTGGTGGTCTAGGTGTCTATTGGATTCTTTTAGTACTAGTATTTTAATGTTTACACATACCTTATTTTAAACTGATTGTCGATTCTTGTTTGGTTCTTGTAGTTTAACGTGTTTCGTTTGAGCTGTTTAACGTGTTCACTGTAGAGGTTGCACTGTATAGGGTCAGCATATACCTGGAACGAATCAAGAGCACATTTTACTTTATTGTAGAAACATTTTCGATTGAGTTAGTATCGCTTAATTAATTTATCAGTTAATGAGTGCTTACGTACCTTGTCGCTTAGTTTTTTGTACTGGCTTTTATGTTCAACGAGTACCAAGTTGACCTGCTACTACAACTTCCTTTCGTTTCACCTTCACTCTTAACATTCAATGTTTTATTAATTTATCGTGTACTATACGTAGATAGGTACTTTGTTACGCATGTTAAAAAATTTAAAACCATGGGGGTAAAAAATTTTGAAAACAAAATTTTACAAAAAATTAAAAAATTTGGAGAACAAATTTAAAAGAAAATTTAAAAAATTTGGAAAACTTAAAACATTGAAAAAATTGTCTTTAAAACATGGTGAGGGAATGTCTGATATCGTTTAACTTGTCTTTCTTTAAGGTTTCCAATGATATTGTCTAGGTTTAGAAACGTTACCTTTTTGATGATTTGGAGGAGGTGTTCAAAGACCGCCTTTTTGGTTTTTACTTTCACTCGTTAATGTTAACTATGTTATTTCCATGTTCGGGTGTCATTTTTAAGGGATAAGTATTAATGTAAGCCATATCAAATAATGTTTATTTGTCTTTTGATCATGTTAAACACCTTTTCCCATCATTCTTATAAACTCATAACTAACTATTTTTTCATATTCGCACGTCATATTAAATGTCAAGACAATCTTTGACTTTAACAGTAGGTATCTCTATTATTAATGTTTTTACAATTTCAAAACCTTTTGCAAGTCATTTACGATGATTTCTAAAACCATCCAGTCTTAGTTCGTTTTCATGTTTGAACGCTATATTTTAAATGTCACCACGTTGGTCAATAATACCACATCCATCTCTAATAGTATTTTTGTTATTTATAAATCATCAGTTTCCCGTAGTTGAGTCAAGTCAATTGACTTCGAATGTCTTTTTAATATGTAACTTGTCTCCTTTTCTGAATTTGCACCAGTCTAAGTACGTCATAAAAGTTGTAATTCACCTGGCATAACTACCACAACTGTTATTAACCAAAATCTCCCCATAAATTATAACAGCAATCCTAAATAGAAGAACCCATCGCTGGACTTTCCCTGGTAAGTACATACATACATATAAAACCTTTATTAAGTTAAAAGCACACTCCCTGGCGCTGCACTTATGTGAGAAAATCATGGTAATTTTCAAGACTTTTACAAATTATAATGTCATATTGCAGACACATGTAATTAATGTATTATCATGAGTAAAAATAGTTCAAAGGGAATCTCATGTCTAAAGCTTTCATCAGCAGGATCATATCATTATATTCATTAGTAGTGCAATGAAAAAAGGCACTCTAATAAAGGTGACACCACAGCGCTTCTCCAATTTCCAGGCTAAGTACAACGGTAAGTTTAACATTTAAACTCAAACGTGGTTCATTCATAGTAGCTTTCTTTTTAAAAGCTGTCAGGCTTGCTCATTGGTAAAGCGCTCACCTCTAGTACCTAAAGGTCGTCAGTTTGACCCCAGCTCATGCCATATGGAGTTTCCAATAAACAAACACCGTGTGCGTGGGTTCTCCCGTATCCTTTGTTCGTTTCACTAATTTATTCCAGCCTCATCCATACGGACATAGACAAAGTTGCCTAAGGCCTTCAAATAAATTTCAATTAAAATTAAAAGCCATGTTACAAATCGCTACTCGGCACTTATGGATTAAAACAATAGCTTATTTTAGGTACTTTTCATTATGTAAATTATTAATACTACTTTTAAAAAACATCGAGCGGATATAACTTAGCGGTAGAGCGTTAGCTTAACATTCCAAATGTCGTAAGTTCAATCCTAGAGCTCGACTATTGTAATTATTGTTTTTTCAGGAATTTCTCTGTCACACCAGGCAAATCCCTGGATAGTACCTTTAACTTAGACCCTAACTACCACCTTCCCGCATCCTTCACATTCTCCTACCCTATCCCGATCTAAGTCTTAGATGATTATTATTACAAGTCAAAAAGCGGAAGGGTCAACTAAAACAAAATGGCGATCCTTCTAAGCTATTGAAGTCAGTTTCATCTTAGAAAAAACACTAAGACACGTGTATACTAAAATCATATTAAGAAAGTCATTGACAGTTCTCAATTAAGGCCTCAAAATTACAGGGTCAGCGCCTTCTTCGACTAGTGTGTGTAAAAATAACTGTCATAATGATTGTGAGCTTTTCATCACAACGGCAGCACGACAGCTACTATTTGCAAAGTAAAATACGAGTTTACATTATTTGACACACATAATTAATACATATGTCGATACAGCAAGTGTGGAAGGTAAATAGACTGTGCCATCCGTTGTCAAAATGGCTACCACTTTTGTTTGCGATGTACAAATTTCCAAGTTCAAATCCGTTGGAGGTACACTCTAATAAAGAGTAAATTTCCATCACAAAATTGTATACATTCCAAACTTTGCACATAGGCAGTGTTTTAAAATGTATTTTAGTAGTCATCATTTTTATTGAATCAGTGTGCGTTGATCGTATTGGTTCAAGAGCCGACTAAACCAAAAGACATGAATCCTTTACGCAAATACAGTTTACAAACTAATTTAAACAACGTAGCTATGGATAAATTTTTGTCTTCCAATGGAGAGGTATACCGGGTTTGATTCTCCGAGTTGGCTAATTGTGTAACATTTTCATTAGCTTTATTCCATTCTTATTTTGTCTCTGTATCCTATGCGTAGGTACTAACTAGCTAACTACTTTGCAGATCTCGGGTTCTATATTTAATAAAGTTAGTACTTTCTCAAAGCTGACTTTACATTATAAGTTCCGATATTACAACGTCATCTTCATCTAATACTAATTGACTTTTTTTCTTGTTACGTATTTTATTTCCTCTATCCAATTAATACCACTGACAACCGCCTACAGATTACGTTATTCCGCAACAAATCTCGGAAAAAACAAATAGATATATAATTCACAGCCATATTACATTCACTCATGAATAAGGCCCCACCCATAAAAACAAAGTTTATCTAATGATTTCCACACTGACCAGAAATGTTAAAAATTTTCATCTCTCTTTTTAAGGACGGCGCATAGTCAAGTATAGAACTTGTACCCTCGTAATTTTCTTCTTGTGGGGGTTAAGGTGTAGTTTTACATGGATATTAGTAAATTCACTATTCAAAGTCCATGATCAACTGTAAGCCCAATGGTTTTAAAGATTCCTGCCGATAGCCGGGAATCGAACCACTAACTCTACCAGTTCTAATAAAATCAATGTACGCGCAGCGGCTTTAAAAAAAATTTGGTCCACCATTGGATTACCCTTACGGCCTTCGAGTCAATAAACTGAAGTCGCTTTGTTTATTATTTTCATAAAGAAACACGAAGCACCAGAACTTCCATTAATACTAGTACGAACAAATGTTCTGGGCAAGCTTCCTTGTAAAAATGTCCCACTGATCAAATTAGCACACGAACAACGCACACTTAATTGTATAATTCATAGTCATATTCAATTTATAAGTACATGAGGCCATTCCTGTAGGAAAAGGTTTATCTGTTGATTTCCACGTTAAGCAGACATGGTCGTAAAACACGAAAATTACCTGTCTTTTGTTTTACAGTGACGATTGTACAAAATATTGGACAAACAACACATATATCGATTTAATGTTTTCACCTACAAATACGAAAGATTTTTTAATTATATCCAATCATAATAACGACGATACCTCGTTATTAAACGAGAAGTTACCATACGATATCAACATCAGCAACTTTCAGATGCTATAGCGTATGTCAATAATTTATTTGCATTTGCAACACAAATCTTATTGTTCAATGTGAACCCTATGTCTTCTACTTCCGTTAATATTTTAGATTGCAATGGTGGTTTACTGAAATTTCCAATGCAAGTCTGGATGTAAGGAATCTGTGAAGATGTCTGTAATATTATTAATAAGGTATTTGTGTATCATAATTTTGCATTATTAAATGGTGATGTTACTTTTAAATCCACATTACTCGGACGTATACTACACTTTAATTTAAAAACACAATAAACTACTCTCTAACAAAATAAATGTTTGTTCTTTGGTCTTCAACTAAAATGCAAACTAAAATGTTTAAATAATCAACAACCAACTTTCATCAACCTTTTACATGTATAAAAGAGTACTGTATGTTTTTGTCTGTCATTCAATTATTTTGTTATGTATTAAATCGAATAATCTAAACACTAAAAAAGAGTTATAATATTTTCCTAATAATTGTACGCAAAGGTTTTATTTCTTTAACATTAAACCTTGCAAATGCAAATTTTATACTTTCCATGATTTTATGTGTTCTACCTGTGTAATTTGAAATAAATGGTATTTCTTTCCTTGGTAATTGTTCTATTAATCTCTGTACCATCCGGTATTCATTAAAAGACATTGACAAATTGGTGTACAGCATTGTGAGTAGTATAAAAAGATTGTCAGGTCGATTCCAGCAGATAATTATTCTAATATAATAGTTATATATACGTGAAAATATTCGTATGAAGTTCAATTCAGATGCAAGTAAAAAATAAAGTGTTTTAAATAATTACCAACACCATCCATAGGATCATAAAATATGAATCAAACAAAATTTAATATGCCAGCCTGAGCGTAAAGGCTACAAATAATATTCAAAATTAAAATACAGTATTGTAAATACTACATACCTCATCATAATTCTGAAAGCACATAAAAAAAACACGTAAATATTTCATCTTCCTCTTTATTTAAAAAAATCATCACCACACTGTACATTACTTAGGTTCCCTTCACTAAAAAAGGTACTTTCCAATTCACTTAGATGTCTTTTCAAGTTCAAGTATTTTTTATATTAGATGTCACAAATTCTCCCTTAAATTCCTTACAAATGTCAATGCAGTTGTGTTGAGCTGTGTCAATAGTAGTATGATTATAGCATGCTATGCATGTTAGTTGCAATCCCGATTTCCAATATTCTATACTGCTTATTATACAATCAGGACTAACTTCCTTAGTAAAACATTCACAAACTGTCAAAATGTACTATCTTTCAAGCAAGTAAATCCCACTTGTTGGAGGCGCTTGAACAGAATTTTCCAACTTTGAAAAATTTCGCAATGCACATGGAGACTTTCAACTTCTAGTACTCAGATTCTTTGATAGATCTATTTTGTTTGTATATTCCAGAATATTTCTCATACATAGCAGACATAGTAATAAAAGATAATATAGAGAAAAGACAATCCTATACGATAATAATAAAACAGAAACATACTCAGTACGTAAAAATTAACGGGTAAGTGAAATGAGAAAAAATAATTTAACTACATTTAGCATAGTGTAGTGGTTAGCGAGTTAACTTTCTACACAGAAAGTTATGAGTTCGAATTCCCGCACTTCTCTTTTACCCTTTTTCTTTTAAGCGAACACATTTAGAAAATCACATTTGTCCTTCATCCATAACTAACCATTCTATTTGTAATTGAAGTGAAATATATTTTTAGTTTGTAAATTAACAGCTTTAAACTCGATAATGTTATTCATGTTTCGAAGTCTTTAGGAAAATTCAAATTCGTCTTAGTGACTTCTATATTACGGTCAATCCTGTGTTATTATTTCTATTTATGAAACAGCAATTTAAGGCAACAGAGAAAAACAACGATAATACACAGTAACCCAGTATAACCCGTAAGTTGAAGAAAATGCAAACGCATTTTAAAACGAGAAGCACACAACTCGTTCTTTCCCACGCGTCTCCCAAATAAGTTGTGACAATTTCTTACTAGATGTCTCTGTCTTTAGCATAGATTTTCACTCGTCCGAACTACAAAAGCAATCTAGGTTCGAAATTTTTGAATGGAGAGTAGCTTCGAATTATTATTTTTGTATTTCGTTACTGTGTCATTCATTTTCGCGTTATAATGTTTAATGGTTTCGCTTTGTCATTTCATTTTGTGTATTTTATATTCGTTTCCTGTTGCTAGAGATAAAAATCAGCAATTTGCTTGCTTGAAAATTGACAATATATGAAACAGGAACATTCTCACGTGTCCAACATATTTCTCAAGTTTTCAACAAATCTTGCGTATTAAGCCCGTGGATCAGTTGCGGGACTACCTGTTAAGAGCAGGTTTATTGGGAGTAAACTACGGAATTGCTTAACTAAGAAGATACTCTTAAACACAACGTGCACATCATTTATAATAGAACATATTTTATTAGAGATGGACGACGCTAAAGCAAGATGTAAAAAATATTTATTTCGGCAATGCGAACATGAAGGAAAGATGTCAAGTAATGAAAAATTAACAGAAAATATTTGTAGGATGATTTATTCTCAATTTTGATATATTTATTCTCAATTTC
>JAGDQP010054061.1:0-13418 GCA_022664845.1 Lepisma saccharinum
GAGCTGCGTATAATAGGATTGGTTGAATTAGCATTTTGTATAGTGTAGCCTTTGTCTGTATATTTAAGTTATCGCTAGTGAGTGATCCTTTTAGTTCTTCGAGTCTGCCTGATGCTTTGCCTATTTGAGTGTTTATGTCTTTCAAATGTCAATTTTGAATCAAGTATTACTCCTAGGTATTTAGCATGGGTATTGCACTGAATGTTGTTGTGAAATAATTTGTTAGTATCTGTGGGTTTGCGTTTTCTGCGTGTAAAATTAACAGCTTCACTCTTGGTTACATTTACTTTGATTTTCCATTTTGAAAACCATTTTTCAAGTGCTATTAGGTTTCTTTGTAGGTATTTAGCTACTTGATTAGGTTGCCAACTATTTGCGTAAATGCAGGTATCATTAGCAAATAAGGCTATGTTAGTATTTGTGTTTTTAGGGATATCATTTACATATATACTGAATAGGAAAGGTCCAAGTAGTGAACCCTGGGGGACTCCTGCTTTTATGCGTCTGGGGTCAGAGTTATTGTTCTGAACTGACACATAAAAGTTTCTATTAGTTAGATATGATTTTATAAGGTATATCAGATTGTCGGGGAGTTTGATAGTTATTAATTTGTACAGGAGGCTCGTGATTCATACTTTATCAAAAGCTTTATCCACGTCTAGAAATATGCTACTGGTACTTTCATTTTTGTTAAATGCGTCTGTTATATGTTCTGTTAGGCGTACTAGTTGGTGTGTTGTGGAGTGTTTACTTCTGAAGCCAAATTGCTCCTTAATGAGTGTGTTTGTCGAGGTTAGGTATTTGTTTATAGCTTGAAGGATAACACATTCGGTAATTTTGGCCATTGTGTTTAGGAGACTAATTTGTCTGTAGTTCTGTGGGAATTTCGGATCTTTACCTGGCTTAGGTAGGCATACAACTCTGGCAGACTTCCAACATTGTGGGAAGTGAGCCAGTTTTATTATGCAGTTGATTATCCGAGTTAAGTAGGTTATTGGTTCATCTGGGAGATTTTTCAATAAAATGTTTTGAATGTTGTCGGGACCACTAGCTTTGTATGGTTTCAGTTTGTTAATGATTGCAATTTCTTTTTCTTTATGTTTTTAGGTGTTGTGTTTTGTCCTCTGTTAAAAAAGTATGTAACGAGTCTTTTGACGTTCCTATCGTGTAATGGATCTGACGGTGATATGTTGGGTTGGAACGATTTTTCAAGTGAATCTGCTAATGCATTTGCCTTGTCTGTACTTGAGTATAGTAGGTCGTTTTCACCATGGAGTGAAGAGTATGGTTTTGTCAAGTTTTTGGTTACTTTGCAAATTGAATTATCTGCTATTTGTAACCTGGCAACCTTGTTTTTCCAGGTTTGTTTTATGTGGTTTAATATCTCTTTCTTAATTAGTTTCCTTAAATTATTAATTTGATTTTTGTATCGAGGGTCCCGCGTTCGTTGGAAATTTTTTCGAACATTATTGCGTAATTGTATTAACTTCTTAATGTTTTTAGGAAGTGAGGGTGTGTCACGCTTTTGATCCATGTTTGGTATGGAAATGTCTTTTGCTTGTGTGATTATATATGTAAGTTCTGTAGTTGCAGCTTTCAGTTCTAACACGTTATTGATAGAATACTCTCGTGGAATGTTGCTTCGAATTGTCTCGCGGAAAAGTGTCCAGTTTGCTTTAGCATAATTTGGTATCTTGGGTGAGCTATCTATGTCAGGTTTTTCTCTAATAGTTACTAGTATTGGTAAGTGGTCAGAGTCCAGGTCATCCGTCACCTTAATTTCCAGATGGAATGGTACATTATTATGCAGAGCATAATCCAGTACAACTAGTCTGTTTCCATTTGCTGGATAGTGAGTAGGTTGGTATTGACTCAACACTTATAGGTGAACCTTGCAGGAAGTTATATAGCTTGGTGCCATTTGGGTTTGAGGCACGGCCACAGAATATTCTGTTTATTATTATAATCTCCTGCTAGCAATGTACTGGGACCTAGGTTTACTAAGTTTCTCATGTCTTTGGTATCTATGCTTTTGGACGGTGAGTTATAGACTCCTATTACATTAAGAGGCCTGTTCTTATTACACAATTTGATGCCAACAGCTTCCATTATATTAAAGGGGAGGGGTAATTCACTATGTTTGATTTTATTCTTCACTGCTAAGAGTACTCCAAGACCCTGACCAATGCCTTGTCTATCATTTCTGTGTATTTTATATCCTCTAATGTTAATAGGCTTATCGGGTGTAAGTTTGGTTTCACAAATTAATGCTATTGTTACTCTCCGCTCTAGAAGATGATCTTCAAGCTAATTTATTTTCTCAGATATGACCTGGGCATTCCAAGCATGGGTATATTTAATGCCATAATGTGTAGGGATGAATTCTAAGGGGGATTTGGTAATTATGTTTGAGTGTGCATATTCCATCTTTTGATTTCAGCTAGATTAGCCACCCGTGTAAAAAAACTGTCTAGCAAACCTTGGATATATTGCATGATTACCTTAACATTCTCGTTTTCAACGTATACAACATATTTTTAAAATACAAAAGCACGGCACATGCTAAGCCAAAAGAACACTGTAAACCAATCTTTCAAAAATTCAATATACTTCCATTACCTTGCCTGTATATTCTTAATTTACTCGTATTTGTTAAAAAACACCTTAAAGGTATATATAATTGTGTAGGAGACCAACACAATTATTGTACTACAAATAAACAGAACTTTTCTATAGTGGAACATCAGACTACCCTGTATGAAAAGGGAAGCAAATACAGTGATATTATTCTATATAATAAACTTCCTAAACACATAAATAATCAGAATTCAGATGGTTTATTCAAAAAAATAAACCACATTTATTTTTGATATCTAACTGCTTCTATACACTCAAAAAATACGTGGACTCTTAAAGATCTTTGTGAATACTACATTAAAACATGTAGGTACCAGAGGGTTGTATCATGCAACATGACAGTGAGGTAACATAGATATGAATTGCGTAATGAATATTAGTTATGTTATGAATGATATCCATATCGACGTGTCCACTCAATGTACTGTGCACGGTGATTAGTTACGAATAAATGTAGATAACCAGATAAGCAGCACTTTTCAACGTAAAACATTTTATATATGTTGTAACTTATGTCTTGTATTTTAGTTTTCTTCCTGTTTTGTAATTTTTGAGTTTTTCTGTAGAGTTTTATGTTCTTTCTTAAGTACAATGTATATTCTTATAATATGATAAAATGTATATAATTTTCATTTAATAACCTTGTAACTGACTTGTTATATACCATAATACATGTTTGTATGCTACATGGTCAACGGAACGCAATAAATCAATATCGATATCATGATTTTAAACATTCAAATAACTATTCCTGACATTTACTCAATTTATAGGCAAGCTTGTCTTTAAACGTATTAAACCTGTCTGCTGAGTACTTGTGACAGTGATTTTTTATTTAAAATACATTTAAGTGAATGTACATGATATTTAATTATCGTTCTATATTGCATGTACGCTTAATTATTATATTAACCCTAATGTACCTATTTAAAACCCTTCCATTCAAATTTAAAAATGCTATTTAAAAAAATAAAGTGAAATTAGCTGCCCATATTAAGTAGAAGATACCGACATAGGAGCTGGAATATTGGTCGAAGTGAACAAAAAGTGTATTTATTCTTTATGATTCAATCAAATTTAGTCACTTGTGCTTCACTTCCGTCCTAGAATAAAACACTGCTTAGATGTAGGGTCACTTCTCACACCGCAGCACTCCGTGCTAGGGACGTATTTAGGGGGTCTGCAGTCCATTTTTTCTTCTTCTAAAAATCCGTATAATTTCGCTTATTTTGCCAAAGTAATTGAATTTCGGGTGATCCAGTTACCTAAAGCCTAAATACATCCCTGATCGGGATTGCTGCGGTGTAGGAGGTGACACTACAACTTGGCAGTGTTTCATTCTTTTACGAAAGTGAAGCAGAAGTGAATCCTTTTGGTTTGTTCACTTCGTCCAACATTCCTGCCCTATCTCCAGTGTCGCATCTAGAGTGAGCAAAAGGGGGCAAGCGCCGCAGGCGGCAAAAAGCCTAAAAGAAGAAATAAAGGTTCTAAAAAAAGGAAGTAAAATTAACTATTAAATTGACATTTACCTAAACGTGTACAAAATTTCAGTACCGACGGGCTATATAATAATTTCTTATATTATTCCATACAAGCTATTTTCTTCATCTCTAAAATTGAAAACCGCGATTCAAGTCAGATAGGCTGGTCTATTGCCTTCTGGATTTAGTATTAGCGATCCCACGACAGAATCTAAAGATAACAAAAGTACACTACGTGATGCGATATAATGTTGTGGCCATCGCGTCGGCCCGTCGTGCTGTTTGACTAAATACGATGAATCATAAATCCTTCCCCTCCCCTTCTTTTAACGTATTTTGTAATAGCTTTCGTGTAACCCAAATTGAACAATAAGCGTTATTAGGCGAGATCGAACTATTCTATTTCTGTAGTTTTCACAATACAAGTGACATTTTATTTGAAACTTGAACTTAGTTATTTAACCTCGATATTATTTCTCTTGCTGGAGGATTCATTATGAAGAGAGACAGTTAGGTTAAAATTTCAAATGAAATGTCCCTTGTACTGTTAAGACTGCAGGAATAGAACACCTGGATCTCCCCCGTTATTATAATATTTTAATTATTTTTTTATCATTATTAAGGTGTCGAGAGAATAATCTTATTAAAACATAATTTCATATATCTTTAAAAGGTAGGATAGTAAAATAAACTTCAAAATACAGTAAATAAAATCTGTAAAAAAATAAAAATAAGTTGGAGTAGTTTTGAACGTTCAATGCTTCAAGTTGATGGAAAAGGCGGGAAAATTTAAATTTGTCCACCATAGGCAAATTTCTAGATCAGGCACTGACTATCTCGGTACCTTGCAGTTAATATGGGCAGCCAAGTTTTTTTGTACGACCTCGCCATGGATTCTCCCAGCAAAATTTCAGAATAGGTTCCGATATGATCTCACTGACGATCTTGTTGCAAACACTAAAAGAAATATTTTGTTTTATGGTTATTCCACTCCACTTCCACATTAGGATTACCTACCACAGTCTTTTCGTGTATATGCTTTGAAAGAAAATTAGCCCTTTTCGGCAGGATACATTATACAGAAGGCTATAGCTATATATATCATGTGCGTCGCGAAAATTTTTCAAACTTTAAGGTGGGATCCATAACAATAAAGTTTGGGAACCACTGGTCTAAATAATTTTTAACACGTGTAATAGTAGAAGCAATGGTAGTGAGGGGGCACTGGCGAAATAGACCTATCTGTGGGTATTCTTTTGATTTATTCAACCCTTAGTTTCAAAATTCTGGGTACATCTCTGTCAGTCCCTACCTTAGCAGATTTGTTAAGTAGCTCAACAAAATATTTTATAAAATGTTTGCTCTTATTTCTTCCAGAGTAATCCGTATTTTATTCTGCCATGGCTACTGTCAGAAGCTGTTATCAATTTCCCAGCGTTGTTCCTGACAATGATACTCATACTCACGATTTGGGTTATTAACTTCACACACCCAATGACAGACATCCACGTTGTTTATATTTCTCGAACGTATTGGATAAAAACAGGTAAGTTAACTTTAATTTTCTCATAATTTATTTGCTATGTTGTATATATCCTCGAATCATCTATTACTATTTCTTGACATGCTTTAGCGATGTAGAGTTATCAGTTCTACGACCTCGCAGTAAAGGAAGACATTCAAGTTGTCTTTCTCTGTCTATCTCTGAACCTTGCCGATGTCATTCATATTCAGACTCATGGTGGTAATGGTGAAGCTACTTCCCTTCACAATGATATTTTGGTTCGGGGTTATCTTCCCTTAGCCTTTGTAGATACCTCTACTAACTGCAAGGCAGCAGTACTGGTTTTGGGAATATTTTCAGTACCCACCATATCAGGTCGGTATTCCCCTATCCGCCACCTGGGGAAGTGCCTGGTGGTAGACTAGTAACTACAACTCGGGAACAGCGAAGGATCGTATAGGAGAGAAGCAGCAGCAGCAAAACAAACCTTGGTTTGATGAAGAATGCCGTAAGCTTCATGAGCAACGGAGACAAACAAGGCAACGGTGGCTAAGTAATAAAAGCGAAGACCAACCACTGCAGTAACGCAAAAGGAAATGCCATGCGGCGTTTCAGAAGCAAAAAGCAACAATATCTGACGCAGAAGATTCATGGGATAGAGGAAAACGGGAAGACAAATAACATACGAGATCTATACAAAGGGGTAAACTCATTAAGGAAAGGCTACCAGCTGAGGTTGGGAATGATTAGAAATGAGCATTGAGATCTTGAGGCAGACCAAACTAAAAATATAGATATGTGGAAAAGTTATTTCGACAAACTTCTTAATCTACACAACGGGGAATAAACATATGAGTTTGAAATCTATACCGCAGGACCTTGCTCGCTAACCAATCAGGTACGTCGCCTTGGTCAATGTTAAGTTGTTTTTTGGCTTCATGCTTTCTCTGCGCATGAGATAGTTACAAGCAAATCCTCTGTTAGAACATCCTTGTTTCAAACCAACCAACCGCCATTCTTTATCTACGAAGAAGAGGAAGAACTGAACGAAGAAGAATTGTAAGAAGAACCCTTTTATTTCGTACGGACGAAAATGGATATAAAATAAAGAGAAAAGGAAACATAAATTTAGAAGGCAAAGATGATATAAAGTGCAATCTGTTTCCAAAGAATTAAAAAAGACTATATAAACCAATATAGAAGGTAAACAATATTAAATTTACTAAACATTTTTTCTCAAACATGACTATTTCTATAGTCGAAAATTTTATTGACGTGGTAGCCAATGCAAATTAATAATTTCCCACCAATAGCATTTCTTTGCGGTATCACGTGATCTTATTCCCGCCCGACGACTTACTCGTCAGATGGTAGCACAAGTTTCTTTGTATACTATACACAGTATAGCAAGGATCACTTTATTATTTTCTTTGACTATACTTAGTTCTATAAACGTTGGTCTACAATGTCTTTATTTGCTTATATTTCCACTGGCATTCTTTATTTTAAACAACTCCGTTTTCTTTTCTTTTTCAGTTCTTTGGGTCATCAGTTGGTACACAATGTATATTTTTTTCGCAAGAATATTTTAGAAAGTGGAAGGAAATCAACTTAGCAATTTCATTCGTCCGAAATTGAATTTATTTATGGCGTTTTGGCATCTGTGCTCAGGCCTCGCCTACTATTTTAACTAGTTAATGATTGGTATTAATTTCCTTTTAAATTCCTATAAATAAATCAGTTTAATTGCTTAAGAAAGATCATATTTTAAATCATTGGAACTATATAATTTGTATGCTAACTTTTAATTGTAGAATTCCTCGTTTTAATGCTTCCAAGTTTTAATGCTTAGAAACTTCACACTGCAGTGCATTTTATCACGCGCTCATTGACCGGCTCCGAGAATGTTAAATGTAATAACACATGACCGCACCCCAACCTCCACGTTGCCATGGTCACTAATTTAAGATAATGTACGAAAAATTCAAGAAAGCAATTATTAATAATAAATATTAATAATAAATATATATATAAATCTTGCCCCCTTCCGGAATTCGAACGCGGTTTTTTATTCAGTAAATCTTGTGACTGGTTCACGCTAGGGCCTGACATACAGTGATTCCAATCTGGCCTATTTTTGGCTAAATCTATCATATTTAGAGAGACATTTAACCATATAAATCTACGAAATGCTTATAGCTTTAAATATAGCTTATTTTATGAAACTCTTTTGCCATTTGGAACCTTTTATTAGCCGTTAAATTACTTCTAAAAAATAGTTTTTGCTTTGAAAATAAAATGTAAACTTAAAAAATAAGCCTATCTGTCATTATATACAATCGCATTAATTCATTTCTCAAGAGAGAGGATATTTATTACGCAACAAACCCTTGTTTTTATTATTATTCTCTTTCCCCACCCCACAGATTTACATCTACTCAAGAATACTAACTGAGAAAGAATTTTAATGCATCTCCCGTAACGGCCCTGTTTGTTATTTTAATTTCGCATTTCATTGCTAGAATGAGAGTTTTCTAATACAAATTTTGAAGCCACAGACATTGTTTTAGTTTATTAAAGGAAACAAATAGGAGATCTAATTATAAATTTTTAGTTCATGACTTCAAAGAATCCCATTGTGCTGTTTTTCCACTTGAAAATGAAAATGAAATGTGAATTATATTTTCTGTAAATGTACACAATAATGAAGTCACGTGATTCTTCGTTCTCTGCTTACGGGTAGTGTGTAAACAGCTTGTTGTTGTTGAAGAACCTTAATAGTGAGTTTCTTTCGGGTGTGTTGCCAGTAAGAATGTGTTTTTTTGTTTGTTTTTCGTTAAAATCTTGTAAGTCGTAAATAAATACTTGTGCACTTCGGCTAGCTGCGACATCATCAATGATGATTTATTTCAATTTGACTGATAATTACGGCTGTTGACTATCACAAATCAGGTGAGTTTCTGATTGATTTTAAAGTCATCTATGTTACTTGTTAGTCTTCAGTGAATAAAATCCAACATTTTAAATTTTACTGTTACTCACTTATAATCCTATACACAAGAAAGGGGTTTAAAATCTACAATGTGGCTTATAGGTTAGCAGTTCAAAATCTAGCTATTTTTTTGTGTAAAAATGCTTATTTATGAAGGCCCACCTAGCCTTTTTTATTGAGAGGTTGTTGGCAACACTGCTGACATACTGTGGTTTAGGCGTTGTATTTGCAGTGAGAACACGCGAAATTGGAAGAAGATGGCGTCGGAGCCAATCAATTGGTTCGATAAGAATCTCCCGCTGTATTACATCAAAGTGGAGCATAAGTGAGTTTTATATCTATGAAATCGAGCACTTTTTTTTGCTAAACATTTTTAATTTCTTTTCTTTTTGATGTAGCTGGTTGAAAAAGTTAAGCAAGACGGAAAGGTAACAGCTATTTAACACAAATGAAAGAAATGTCATTCTTGCATAAATTAATTGGCTAACAGCAAGTGGAAATACAATATTCCCAAAACAGGAAGTGTTTTCAGATCACTTTTAGTACCTTTGCCACTATTAAGTGAACGTTTTGTGCATGCATTGGGTATCAGCACACCAAAAGTCAATATGTCGTGTACTAAAAATGTGGTGTAGTTCTTATTAATCTTATGAAAAGTTCAAATATTATGTACTAAAAGGAGGTAAAACTGGAACATATTCTAACCTTTTTTTCGAGACATATTGTATACGTTAAGGGTACTTTGATTTTCAGTATAGTTTCAGCTAGACTGTCTCAAACCCACAAATTAACAAGGCAGTACGTCAGCAGTTGAGCACAGGAATTGGGCTACTGAAAGCTAGGAAGTATGGGGGACGGTGCATCCGAAGGGAACTTGGCTGCGTGAGCTTTTTGGGGCGGCACAGTCAGCGGTGGGCATACGCGAAAGTGCTGTTAACAATTTTCCCAATCCCTGTGCTGTTCATTTTGAAGGTTGAGAGTCGTGTTTCAACAAATCCACAGCACTAACTAGAAAAGCACGTCGTGAATTGCTAAAGCAGAAAGGAAAAACGGAGCAACTATAATTCACATCTGCCAAATATAATCGAGTGCAATATAATCGGCAGTAGTACCAACCACGTACTCTAGCAGTTATTATGTAGCGGGAAATTACCACTGGAAACCGTTTCTGACCATTGACTTTACCGTAAATAAGACAACCAATGCAAGTTCAGCTATAGTAACGTTTTGCTTATTTTATTTTTAAAATGCTGGGCATTTCCAAGAAGAAACTAAATTCCGGCCTGGCATTAATAGAAAGGCTAAATTCCGGTCATGTCCGGTAAAATCTGAATTTTTGGTAACCTTACTTATTAAGAAAACCTTCTGCGAGGCAAATGCATACTTATCACGGTTTACTCTCGACTTATTGTGGATAATACAAACTTTCAAGTTCAAAGATAATCGATTTTATTCTATTAATTATTTCTCTTCATTTGAGAATATACTTTAATTTACATTTTAACAATGGTGTGCATCTTCAGCGTCAATTATTTACTTTCTCGTACGTCAATTATTAAACTCAATTTCTGGTCACCAATACGCCCTAGAACGAAATTATGTGCTTCGACTTCGACTCACTTATTACTTTTGTTTGGTTCTACTTCACTTCCTAAATACAATCCTTTTGTGGCCCAATGGCTTGAGTAAGAATCATTAAATGTTTTATATGGAGTATCGTGTTACATGGAACGAATATTTTTTTCTAATTACAAACGCAGTGTTTCGCATCGGAGTTTCTGCATCCCGACTCCGCAGTTATGTTGGAAAATCAGTCTATGCCATAGATTTAATATACCGGTATTACAACTCCCTCAAATATCAAACTGGGCGTATGCAGCACTCCCTCAATTATCAAACTGGGCTCAAATAAATATATTGCCTACAACTTTCATTCCAATTGGTTAACACACCATGTATGACATCATTATTTGTCGATTATATTGCGTCATTGGGTATGATGCGTGGCCCACAAAAAAGACAGGCCGCGGCACGTAAGCTACCAACGCGTGTAACGTCATCATGCTAGTCCGGCTGCTCAGTTCATCTGTGAAGACGTTGCTTACGCGGGGCAAGAAAAGTCCTAATATCCCTTGATATATATTGTACTACTCATATTGAAAGCCAATCGAACTATTGAAAGCGGGAAAGAACATGATAATGTCCAAAGTATGAAATTTTCCCAACAACGTATTTAAATCCGATTACAAGAGTAACACATAGTTAATCCATTCCAATAACGCGTATATGAACCTGCTTTTTCAGGATTTTCTTCAACCAACAGTTGTTTTGTCAACAATAAAAACGTTCAGCAAATTTATTAAAGACAAAAAAATGTTATTAAGCTGTAAATTAGAGCTTTTTGTGTCGGCGATGCTCGTGGTGTGAGGATATTACTTCTAAGTTTTCGTCGAACATTTAAATCCTTCCTTCAATAGGATATGAGGTGGAGTCGGCTAGGGCCTTAGGTGAACATACAATTCCGACAGTTGCCTGACGTGACAGAGGAAAAACCTGTCAGGATGGTCGTCTGCTGGAGTACATCCCACGACTTCAGAAAAAATATATGAAACAGTCTAGTAACTTTCGACTTCCGCCCGTCACGATTCGCGCTTTAGGCATTAAAATCTACACCCATGCCCCTTCCGGGACCTTCGAGTCGGGTTAAGAAAATCAGCATCTTAAATCAACATAAACAAAATCATCAGCTTTTTGTAAATAGTCACTCTAGTTAACATGGCGCCATGCGGAGGAATACTAATTGTGACACTTTGTTATGAATAAGACTTATTTTGCCACAAAAACACACAGTATCTCGAGTGAGCGATGAGAAGTTAGTTAAAGTTCATTATAGGTATTCTCCATCTAAAATGAGAGAGAACAGACTAGAATGATACTTAAGACAGATCTCTGCCTCAAGGAAGGGGCAACAACTGCAATGACTGCACAAAACGGAAAAGCTAAATGCAAATAGCGTCATGATGGTCTGCTTCAAGGTAATCACTTCACGCCTCGTTTAGTTTAAACATTTTAAAATAATTTGTTGAACTTGGAAACATAAGATGAGCGTTTGACCGAAGCGAAAGCGAGACGTACGTGCATTTGTTAGCGGTAACTACTGTTGTGAAGTGAGAACTACATTCTTGCGGCTAAGAGCGGAATGTGCATGACAGTGATGTGCATCCCATATAATGAAAAAGAAAAAAAATAACCTGACTTTAACTAACTCCTCTTCGCTCTCTCGAGATAGACCCGACTGTTCGTATGTTTCTGGCAGAATACGTGTACGTGTCATTCATAACACAAAATGTCACAATTAGTATTCCCCGGCATGGCGCCAGTTTCTGCCTCTGAATCAACTAGAGTGAGTATTTAAGTAAGTAATAATAACAAATTGTAGGATATGCGTGCTTTCTTGAATGTTAAACAACTTAATAATCAGTTGTAATTTTTCGAGATGGGGGCGGGGTCATCCATCTACTCCCTTCTCAAAGGGATCCTTAAACACATTCGTCTTCCTCCCCTTATCTCGCCTCAAATTCTGTACTGTACACGACAAGGGAGTAGATAACTCGTCCACTCTATGCTTTTATATAAACATCTTTGTTTTGTTTTTCTCATTAACAAGGGCGTCGATGGGAATGAATAACATTGGTTATTCAAGTAATAACTTTGTGCTACAATTTCCAATGAAACCTAACTTACTAACCTAGTCAGTAATCCACAGGGTGGAACAGTCATATACACCCTTTTATTGTAGGCACACCAAAATCATGATACAGTTTTAAATCTGGTGCGCACATGCTTATATATTAGGAAAATAATACATTATTTGTATTTATCTGTGATTTTCGACTCAAGGTAAGTTTGCGTTAGCCATGATAAATGAAATAGAGATGATATTTTACGAAAACTGATATTATCAAGGCAGCCAGGGAGCAGTATGATAAAACCATGCCGAAATAACGCTGGAGGAAGTACATTTAACGCCATATAACGCAAGTAGCTAATAGAGTGACAGTACCAATAGTGAGCCAGGTGCCAGTGCTTGACCACTAAAGGAACGGTTATAATAGGGTACAGCAATAAACAAAATATGTTTTATACTTCCGTAATAGTTAATAGAGTAGTCCCCAAAAAGCAGCCAGGAAAAGTCCCCCCCCCGAAAAAATCATGTAAACTGTAAAGTTGAACTGAAAGGGAGCAGAGCGCTTAGTAAGAGGTTTGAGTACCAGATATCCGTGCATATCTACCAGAAGGTACAGTGAAATAATCAACTATTTTATTCGCTCACTAAATGGAATGAATGATCTACACTGGAACAATCGTAGCTCACAAGTGGCTCCTACTGGTGCAACTACACCTTCAAAAATACGTATATTTGTCTATTGCGTTGTCGAATGAAACAAATGGGAGGATGCAGTGTCAGGTTTTGTTTTGTAGAAAAATAACTACGTTCCTATTATTATATAAATATCAGTTCTTGTTTAAACTTCAAATTTTCCTGATTTGGTCAACCATTGGTACAGTCACCCTATATAAAAATTATCAGTGTAAGATCATTTTTTAATAATTCTTGTAATATGTGTAATAGCATAAACGTAAGATAAAATGAATTTTATGGGCGATAACAGCACTATGGCCTACACCTGTACCGGATAAACGTAAGAGGTCGTATAAGTCAAGTTTCTAACGATATCCACAGCACGCCCGAATAATAATAATAATAATAATAATAATAATAATAATAATAATAAAGGAATAC